>OX608076.1:7351593-7519093 GCA_951509635.1 Eupeodes luniger | reverse complement strand
ATGTTGTCAGTTGAATTATTCTAAAAAAATTTGAAATTACCAACAATGTTTTGCATATTATGAATTAGTTTGATTTCAAAATCTATTTTTGTTAACGAGATTTTTAGTCAAAAACCAATTTTTACCAATTTTAGTAGCTCTTTCGAACTATTTTTTGTAGATTTTATTTTTTTATGAAAAATCTGACTGTACTGTTGGATTTTTATAAATAATTGACTGAATGTTGAAAACAATGTTTTCTGTAAGATAAAGTAAAAAAAAGATATTTGAGTCGAAAGTAATTTTTTACTAAATTTTAGTATTGTTTTTTTTTAGGCTTTTATTTTTATAAAAAAAAACTGTCAATTCGATTTTTCTGTTGATATCAATATTTCTTATAAGATAAAAGTAGTTTGAAACCATAATAATAATAATAATCTAAAATTTTTGAAAAGATTTTTAAGTCGAAAATCAATTTTTACCAACTTTTAGTAATGTTTTATTTAGATTTTTATTTTTTATAAAAAAAAAAAATTGTCGATTCGATTTTTCTCAACATTTTAGGGTTAACCAAAATGTTCACCTTTTTTAAATTGCTATGGCAAAAATACCACCAACGCAATTTTTTGAGAGTCCTTTCTGCATTATTATCTGTATAACAAAATTTACTTGAAGTCGATATCTCTACTGGTTCTTGAGCTATTGGCGAAAAAAAAAACGTCGCGAACGTACGGACGTACGGAATATTAAACTGTTGGGCCATTTCCATTAGAGATGATCGACAGTTATGAACTGTTATAGAGTTTGTAGAGACAGAGTCCAGAGATTTGATAGCGGTCTGACTATTTGAGAAAATACGGATATCAGATGTTGATATCACGTTTTTTTTAAGCCAATACAAGACATCTTTTATCGCCAAAAGTTCCGCCTGGAACACGCTACAAAGATTGTAAAGGCGGAATGAGAGGCCTAATTTCAGTCGCTTACAGTACCAACCCCTTCTTTTGTTTTTGATCCATCTATATAAAATTGGACTGACTTGTCTTCCAAGAATGCCCTACCCTCCCAGAAAGATCTAGAAGGTATAGAAATCTGGAAGTTTCTGTCGAATTGCAGTTTGGGGATGGTGTAGTCTGTGTGCTTTCGAAATTGATTCTAAATACCTAAGAATTACGGAGTTGTTGTTTATCCACTGCGACGAAGCTTTGATGCGAACAGCAGAGCTTGCAGCTATTTGTTTGCTAAGTATATCAAGAGGTGTTAGGTAGAGTAGGGTGTCCAGTGCCGCAGATGGGGTCGTGAGAAGCGATCCGCTTTTACATAGGCAAGCTGAACGTTGGACTTTATTTATTTTGTCGCGGTTTATAGCTGTCTCTAAAGCAGTCCCCCATACTGCCACACCGTACATTAAAATCGGTCTGATTACCGATGTGTATAGCCAATGCGTGATTCAGGGTCGTAAGCCCCATTTATTACCAATAGCTTTTTTTGGAAGAAAAGAGAGCTACAGTAGCTTTTTCGACTCTTTCTTGTACACTGCGTTTCCAATTTAGTTTTTTGTCTAAAATAAGACCCAGGTACTTAGCCTCGTCTGAGAACTTCAACTGGATCCCTTTCATATAGGGAGGGTTAACAAATGGAATTTTGTATTTCCGTGAAAATAGGACTTCTTCGGTTTTGTGTGGGTTAACACCTAGTCCACACCGATCCGCCCAAAGTATTAGTCTGTCTAAGGCATTTTGTTGGAGTTCTTTTAAGGTGTTAAGATGCTTTCCGGAAACCGCTATAGCAACGTCATCCGCATAGGCAATCACTCTGACTTGCCCAGTTTTTAATTAATTATTCTGCTAGTCAGCATTAAATGAATTAACTCCCTAAGCGAAATCTCTACTTTTAGATATGTTAGTGCAAATGTGATTGCAGATGTGTCCACGTTGTTAAAACCACCTTCGATGTCATAGTGAACTCTCTATGATGGAGGGAGTATTCGATAATGCGTTCTAGTGTGTGTAACGCCATTTCCACCGATTAAGTTTTACAGAAAGTATGTTGAGACTTAGACAGAAGTCTTGTATCAATAAATAAATAAATAAATTGGGTGGCGCAACAGTCCGTTGAGAACTAGGGCCTAGTGACTTACAACTCTCAACCATTCCTGTGTGCGAGTACTGTTGTCAGGGATGGAGGGGACCTACAGTTTAAAGCCGGATCCGAACGGCTAATTTGAAAAAGCATTTTTCATGACAAGAATTACTCTTGGAGAATTTGTCAATTCCTCGCAAGAGGCAGTACCCGTGAAAAAAAAAACTTCATATGGCATATGCAGGGATCGAACCCAAGACCTCTGGCATGAAAGTCCAACACACTAATCATCATGCCAAGGGTACAGTCTTGTATCAATACTTGCCCTTAAATTGATATCAGTCAATCCTTCTAAGGTCTTATAAAGGAATGATGATAGACTTATAGGTCGTAGATGTTTAGGATTGACTTACGAGCATTTACCTGCTTTGGATATAAAAACAACCGTGCCGAGGGAATATGGACTAGATATAGACAGCTGGTAAAAATTGCCTCAAGGATTAGTGCAATAATGTCTGATGCTTTTTGTAGTTCGGCTACCGTTAGAGAACTACCAGGAAAGTGAGTATCCAGTAGTAAGTTCAGCGATTCTTCATTTGAATTTGTCCAGGAGCCGTCTGTGCTTTTCAGACAGTTTGGCATCGCTGGATTAGTTGAAAGAATTTTCCGTAGCCTGGAGGCTTCAGAAGTTTCTTCTATCGTGTTACAGAAGTATCGCCAGGAAGATCACTTAGATTTCCTTAGAGCCTTCTTATAAATTCTTAGGGATTCTTTGTAAGAATCCCAGTGAAAGGCTAGACTTGTGGCTTTGGCTCGGTTAAAGAGTTTCCTACATTCTCTTCTGAGCGAGTCGACCTCTGAGGGCCACCATTGTGGTTTCCTCTTTCCTCTTTTGAGTATAAGTGGACAAGCAATTTTTTAGCGATCTATTCATAGCTAAGGTGGGACCATTGACTTTGTTCTCAAGTTCACTAGCGTTAGAGGAAGGACGAAATAGTCCAGGTTTTAGTAAACTTTGTAATATGTTTTTGTATGTAGCCCAGTCAGTTTTCCGATAATTTCGAAAAGTCAATGGACTAGGGTTTTCATCCACAATGATATTGAATTGGATATATCTGTGATCAGAGAACAAGAGTTATGTCAGAGACAAGAGTTATGTCTAGGACTTCTTGTCTAGTTTTAGTAATACAGGTAGGTTCATTTCCGACATTACTTACTAAGAGGTTAGTACCAAGGATATAATCAAAAAGAGACTCACCTCTGTCGTTAATATCTGTACTCCCCCATAGAGTGTGATGAGCGTTAACATGGCTGCCAATAATTAGGCGGATCTTCTGCCGTTCCGCTTCAGTGATGATTCTCTCAAGGGTTTTACCAAGAAGAGGGCCAAGGTGGTTATGGTCAAGAAACGCCGACACTAGCCAATATTTTTCTTTGGTTGTTTCCAGCATAGCTACGGTGGTATCTCTATCACTGAAATTATGGAGTAAAAATACATTTATTCTACTTTTCACTAATATGCAAGATCTAGGTTCACCTTTATCTGTCTCATACAGTGTGTAGTACATAGGAGTCTTGAGTCCTCGAACAGCGAATCTCACAACCCATGGCTCTTCGATCAGGACACTGTCTTCCCCGTTTCTGGCCAGACGAAGAAGAAGTTAGCAGAGGCCTTAATGGAGTGTTGGAGATGAATCTGTACTTACTCCAGCATTTTGGCTACAATTAGGCAGATCAACCTCCACGACGGTCTTGTTTTGATCTTCTGAGTCTGAGGATGAACCCAAGAGTTCGTCCTCGCTCAGAAGAACCATATTGATGTAGTCCTCAGTCTCCATGGAGGTATGACTGTTGTCGACATTTGTAGAAGATCGAGTCGTGATCGGAGAGGGCATGGGTACATCGTCAACCTCGCCTTTAAGTGGAGAAAGTTCTCGAGAATCATTGACCTTACTTAGCTTCTACAACTCGACAAGTTCGACGATCAAGTGAAGTCATAAACTCATAGAAAGTACTTTTTTCGGCAATATAATTGACTTAAATATCTATATAAGCCGACACCGGCACAGTACACGAAAAAATGAATCAACACCTGCAACGCTATTCAGTCTCCTTTATGCATAAACTTTGGGGGGGGGGGGGGTTGAGGTGGTGAAAATATTAATATAAATGAAAAAAAGGTACAATTGCAAATTGAACATTTATAGGATATATATTTATATGTATGTTTAAATGTTAGCGGAAAGTCTTGTCTTTATTTTATTTTATTTTATTCATTTTTAGAGGTATCTACATAAATGTTTATTGCAGCAATGTATTTTTTTTGTTGAGTATTTATTTATCCATTGATAGTTTGATATTCGTTATATTTTTTTTTGTTCATAGAACAGGCAATTGAATTTTTCTATCAAAACCAAACGGAATCAATTAAAATTGATTAATTTTATGAATTTGATGATGTGGCCCTATAAAAATGTTCAAAATAGGTATTTTTTTGCCATTGTTATTTGTTTAAATAAAACGTGTCATTCGAATATTTCGGATGATAACGATAAAATGGAGCATTTTTGTGTAGAAAGTTCGTAGTTAACAAATATGCGAATTTATTTTGCAGCTGCAAAAAAAAATAGTGAATCGAAAGCCAGATGAAAATATTAATTCTTCAAAAGCCTCTCCGACATTGGGAGTATAACTTTTGAATTCGAAAAGCAGGCAATTTGCTTTCTTTAGGTTTCGGTGGGCTTATGTGATTTTTTTTAGGAAGGAAAAGAAAGTAGTGCGTCGTAATGTTTTGACATTCTGGGTCGAAAAAATGATCTATATTAAGTATTTACCCACCCATGAATTTTAATAGCATCCGAAATGCAGGTTCTATCTGCGACCTAAACTGCTTGCCCCAGAGTTGAGTACTGATTGAAAGTTGGATTTCAAACTTTAGGGGTACCTTTAGTTAATTTGGCAAGTTACTATTGATTTTTTCTTGAGTTTCTTTTGAGAATGCCTGGACTGATTTCGATAACTTGCACCAATTTTGACTGGTCTCCGGCCAAACAAGACTAATAGCCAAGGAAATTCTCGGAAAAAAAGTTATGAAGACAATTTATTTGCTCCCCATACATTTGTATTTAACGAGACTAAATAAATAAATAAATTAGGTGGCGCAACAGTCCATGAAGAACCAGGGCCTAGTGACTTACAACTCTCAACTATCCCTGTGTGCGAATAATGTTGTCAGAGATGGAAGGGACCTACAGTTTATATGCCGAATCCGAACGGCTAATTTGAGAAAGCACTTTTCATGACAAGAATTACTCTTGGAGGATTTGTCAATTCCTCGCAAGAGGCAGTACCCGTGGAAAAAGTTAGGTGGCACAGGCAGGGATTGAACCCAAGACCCCTTGCATGACAGTCCAACGCACATTTAACGAGACTAGAGATGATTTTTTTTTTATTTTTACGTTACGTTCGTTGTCAAAAAATTGTGTGACAATTGTTTTTGTAGCAAATGGTTCGAATCGCAAAATCTAAGCATTTGTATGGCGTTTAAATTTTGGTATTCGCCGAAATAAGGACGACCAAAAAACGCAGAATTCAAAAATTCGCTTTAATTGCACTGTTCAGAAATTAAAATAACAAAAGTTTTCATCAGTCGGACATATTGTATTCTATCAAATTTGGATTTTTATACAAGTTTTACTGTATCAAATATGTGTATAAGATAAAATTAGTTTGAAGCCAATACCTTAAATTTATAAAAAGATTAGGTTTTTATTTTTTATAAAAAAAAAACCTGTCGAATCGATTTTTATCTAAATTTTACTGAACCTTGAAAGCAATATTTTTTTATTAGATGAAATTAGTTTGAAACCAATATCCTAAATTTTTGAAAAGATATTTGGATTTGCAATTCGATTTTCTCAAAATTTTATTTATTTTATTTTTCGTTGGATACAATTATTTTTCAAATAAAATCATTTTTTGTTCGTAAAATATTTGAGGTGACAATTATTTTTTTTTTATTTATAAAAAACCGTTGATTCATTTTTTTTCGTGAGATATTTTGGGATTCACAATTTTTACTTTTTTTTTAAGTTGCTGTAGTAAAAAATTCAATTTTTTTAAAGGTTCTTTCTGCATCTTCTACATTATTATCTGTATGACAAAATTCATTTGTTATATTTGTTTGAGATATGGACGAGAAAAAGCTTCCCGAATGTACGGACGTACGAACGTACGCACGAACAGACATCTTTCTAAAAATCTTTTATTTAGATTCCAAAATAAAAGAAATAAAAGATTGTCAAAATTTTCAATTCGACGTATCTGACCGATTACAATTTAAGGAAACCATAAAATGATTTTCAAAAGCTAGAAATTGAAGAACAATATGGAGGCGGTAGCACATGCTTCTCGGTTCCGTAGTCTTTTGCATTTAATTGTTCTTGAAGTCAATTTTTTAATGATATGACTTCAACACCTTGAGACTCAAATTCCGGTCAAACATATTACCACAAATATTTTATTGGTAACAAATTACAATCGATCAAAATCAAAATACGTAATTAAAACAATTCCCTCACCCAAGGGACCCGTGCACCCTCAAAAGCCTAAGGGTTGTTTCGTATTTCTGAATTCCTTTATAAAAATGTAAGTGTGTTGAATGTGCACAATGTATGGCGCATACCCCACCAACTGAATTTGGCCTGAATTCTGCAGGACAGAAATATATAGCTACTGTGTTGAAGTCTCAAGCATGACAAATGCCTTAATCTCTTTTTTAAATTATTTTTCAATGAATCTTGTTTGTTCTGCTGTTTCACAGTGGGGAACCTCTTCAAAAAAAAATTAAAATACAATTTATATGAAATTTGCTAATCAAATTTCTTATTCAGCTTCACAATAAAGTAACAACTGAACACAAAAAAACAACGGAAGTAAAAATATAAAACGATATTGCACATCAGAGACTTCGTTTTCTTCGTTTTTTTCATAATCGTCGTCGGTCTTTCGAGCTTGTACTGAAATCTTATGTCGAATTTATGGTGGGGCGTTTTCTTTGTTGGCGGGGTTTGGTGGCAAATCGGAAACAAGGGTGCGTGTGATGTCGTAGCTCGTAGGTCTGCAGTAATTAAGGTAAAATTTCCTATATTTATGAGGGAAAAAGAATAACTGTAAAACAAAACCGATTGGTATCGCTGTCATTTTTGTCATTTCTGTCATCTACATTACATCTCATGGGAGAAATGTAATAAAAGACAGTTACAGAATTGACAGCAATTTTCTGCCGAATCGATCGGATTTTTTATTATATTCAGCATAAGGGAGGAAATAGAAAAATCTATATTTTTCACACATCCTTGATGGTGATGAGACGATGAGAATACAATGATGCGATGGTTGTATGCTTGCAGTAAAAGGAAGGATAATAATATTTTTTGAACACCATACCTACATACGAGTATATCTTTAATAATTATTTATTCCCTATGTCACTCGATTTTCTCTTCAGGCTTGTGTTATACTTATAGCGTACAAAGGCAGAAAACATAATTCCCAAAGGTATATATGCGAGAATAAGCTGATGCGTAAAAACTTTCTTCTATCTTTTCTTATGTTTTCGAAATTCTGTAAATATTTTAGCGAATAAAATAGATAATTATTATGCGTGAATGATAAGGAACACAAAATGCCATGACAATATCTAATACGATTATTCCTAATTTATTAATGTAGGGGATGGTTTTGGTTTGGAGCTGGAGTGGAATTTGATGTCTGTTTTTAGGTCTTATTTGTATCCTTTATTGCTAACCAACTAAGCAGACTAGAGACATGATTTTTTCAAATCAAAGTTAATTGTTGTAATTTAAACAAAAGGCTACAACTTCTAAATTCTACCAATCTATAACTAAATGAAAAACAGCAAAATGAAAGGCTCTAATCCTACGCCCTTTGAAATATTTTCTCCATTTTTTGTTTAATGTTTTTTTCCATATTCTTTCGATGTTTTAAACTAATTTGGCAAAAGATAAACCAGCGTTCCTATAAGCATTGATTTTTCTTTTTTCCGTCCGTTAAGTTTTTTCTGACCCTATCTTACTACTTTTTTAATTAAACAGTCTAAATTAATAAAAAGAGTTTGATCAACTAAAAATATGAATCAAACTAAATGTATGTTCTGTTAAAGTGTCTCAAAAATATTGTTTCAATTTCAAGAAATATGTTAGCGATAAAATAGAAAAATGCATACGACGAATCTTTAGCTGAAAAACATTATTATTTAATTTATTTAAGTAGATGTCATAATTTTGTGTTTTCCATATAAGGTTATTGTAATCTGATTTGTCGAATCGAAAATTTTGACATTTTCGACTTTTCAAGGTTTTTGACAGATAATGGTATCGAAAGGTAGGTGTATTTCTTACTATAGCAATCAATGAAAAGTGAACATTTTGGTTGACCCTAAATATCTAACGAACTAATAGATCTAGCGACTTCAATTACATTAATTTATATAATGTGATGTGATAGGTACCAAAGTTATATGAAAAAAATCAATCAACGTTTTTTTATAAATGAAAAAAAAACTGAAAAAAAAACGTCACCTCGAATATTTTACAAACAAAAAAATGATTTTGTGTCCAAAACAACTGTATGCAACGAGGAATAGCGTTTTTAACATCTGGTAAAATTTTGAGAAAAATTGAATTGACAGCTTTTTCAAAAAAAAAAAAAACATTACTAAAACTTGGTACAAATTGATTTTTGACTCAAATATCTTCTCAAAAAGTAAAGAATTTAGTTTCAAAATATTTGTTTCTTATAGAAAATATTGTTTTCGACATTCAGTAAAATCTTTATAAGAATCCAACAGTCAGTTTTTTCATAAAAATTAAAACCTTCAAAAAATGAAGGTATTGATTTTAAAATGATTTCATTCTTTGCTAAATTTTCTTAGAAAAATCTAATCTGTATTTTTTTATATAACAAATAAAAATCTCAAGAACTACTACTAAAATTGGTAAAAATTGGTATTTGACTAAAGATCTCGTTAACAATAACAGATTTTGAAATCAAACTTATTTTATCATATGTAAAATATTTTTGGTAATTTTATAGAAAAATTTAAATTTAAAAAACACAAAAACAACAAAAATTGATAAACATTGGTTTTCGACTCAAGTGTTAGGAGAATAAAGAAAGACATTGACTTCAAAATATTTATCTCACACAAAATATTGTTATGAACATTTTGTAAAGTTTTAATTTAGACTAATCGACAGAAGGGATGGGAAGTTATCAGTGTGGGTCGCATCCCAGCCTCATATTAAAATATAAATTCAGACTATTTCTACTATAGCTATTGATATATATGTACATTTCAAAATGCTAATTAAATGAGCAATATTAAAAATGAATCGAAAATAATATACGTATAGGTATATGTGTGCTGAAACGACGCACACAAGACCGGTGACAATCTCTACAAGTGTCGGTCATAAGTATAAAGTTTCTCAGTGGTTCTGGTTTCACAAGATAAAACTGAAATTTTTTTCTTCTTAAATAAATCAACCGATTTTTTTTATTCCTGGAATGGAAAACTGTTTTTGTTTCTCTATTTTTTTAAAATATGTTCAATTAATTTAATCAGTTATTTGGTTATTTGATCTAATGTATAGAAAAATGTTGACATTAAAAAAAATGTTTGTTTCATATTTTACGATGCCATTAAACTGAAATCGTCTTCAATTCGCACCATGAACATTGAACACACTTCAAATACATCGAGTATTCTACTAACAGAGTTAAGTTGGTTAAAAATCGGAATGTTATGAATCATTCAGAACAGTAAATGATTAAAGCAATATAAAATTCACAGAAGGGTTTTTTTTACAATTATAGAAGCTTTTTATCAAACCAGGTACTTTTATGACTTCCAGTACCTAAAACTTGAATGATGTATCATTGGTAGATATTGTTTTATAAATTATTAATAACTCATGTGCCTACCTACATATTTACATATTCTTTAAATGTGTGTACCTATGAACCAAATTAATCTTTCAAAAACTTACCATTATATACCTACCATACATCAGTACGAGCAATATTTTGTTTAAGCTTCAAGCACTTGCATAATGATACGCGACATTTTGATATAGAATTAAATGAGGATAAAATATTTGACGCCATTATTTGCTAGTTATTTATAAAACCGTGAACTTTTTGACTCTACCCCTGTGTAACCAGATATGTAACAAATTTACCGCATGTGCATCCAATACCAACAATTTTGGTGGGGTTAAGCATCATTACTAAAACCCTTTTCCCTATTTTACTTAACATCTATTTTGGGATTGAATGCCTTTCCATTTATGAACAAAAAGAAAACATACAAATTAAAACACAAATAAAAATAACAAGAAGAAGAAGAAGAATTAAAATAAACAGAAACATTCTATCCATTCGTTACTAAATCAGAAGCACATTAAAGTTGATATAAAAAAAGGGTTGATAACTTATTTTCATTTCATCTTAATTTGACGACAGATTGAAGTCACATATCATCTCCTCATCCTACTCAATCAATTCAGTCGTCATCATATGAACCATCAAATCACATACTATAGTGAATAGAGTTCACTCGAAACGATAACACTACTTTTACAACAATGATCCATTGTCAATATGGTCTTGTTTTTATTTTGAATTTACTTTTTTTTTTTTAAATATATATAAGAAACAAGGGGGACTCAGGACACTCTGTTCAATATATGCAGGCATGTATAATTTATGCACGAGCACAATGGAAACAACATGGTTTGAATAATCTTATTATAATAAGGACAATAAGGGACACTCAGGATTCAGGAGTCTAAGTCAGTTTATGCCGATGCTGATGCTGATGATTATGTTATAAACTTTGATGGTGAATGGATACATAATTTCTTTTTATAAAAGAAATTGTTGTATCACAAGGGGATGGATCTTCTTTGTTCCAGTTTTTAACTTTTTCTATTTATTTATTTTTTTAATTAAAAAATGTTCTTAAAGAGATTTTTACATCACTAATAAAGATGTACAGGTACCTATCAAGCTATATATTTTTTTAGATGTAAACATTCTTTTCAAATCAATTGGAAAACAGTCTATTTATTTAACAGCACCATCAAGTTTTGTACACCATATGTATATTAAAACCAAAGAAGTCTGCGAAACTGAAAATATGTATTTAAATAGGCCTCGGGACCTACCCTCAACATTAAATGGTCAACTCCAAATGTTTTTGTAATGCAACTCGAAATGCAATATAAAATTTTAGTCAAATTTAAGAATTCTTTATAGAAACTTTGTGAAACCGAATTTGTAATAATTTCATTATTTTATGAGCATCTTCTTAAATTAAAACTCTTTTACTTAATTTTAAAGCAAATACCTGTCCAAATATCTATTTTACATCTACCTACCTACCTATACCTATTATATTTTGTTTACTTTAAAATTTTAAATCCAATGCCCAAATAATCAACAACAAAGCAAGAAGCTAATGCTAACAACCCTTAATTCCTTTGTAGTTCTTATTAAAATAAACCTTAATACAAACAAATATTTGTTTAAAGCTACACAACAACAACAACAACAACAACAAAACGTTAAGTAAAAACAAAACAAATTACCAACTCGTATTTGTGTGTATTTTAGCAATATCAAAGGGCCAAATAAAAACAACAAAACTCAATCGACATCCTTAAATTATTATCATCAACGTGAACGTGAATATAATGCGTGGCGTCGTGGCGCGGACTGGCCCGGCGCGGCGCGGCAGTTCGTCAGCGGCATCGAGACAGAGATACAGCACAATTTACTTATCTATTTTGTTTATCGTCATCATCATCATTTCATTTCTGTCGTGATTACAAAACAAAAAAGAGACACAAAAAATGCAAAAATAAATAAGTAAATAAACAGAGCTTCACCCATTCTTACAGAGTGTACCTAATACACAGCCAGTAGCGGTAGTAGCGGCAGCCGCACATCCCATCCCACTATTTTTCTCCAAATATATTTATTCCCCTTGATAGAGTAAAAGGTATATTTTCATACATATGTATATACAATACATCCCGCCCGATCCCTGAAGTATGCAAAACATCATCCATTGCTGTGCTGCTCCTGCTCTATCAGTGAGACACGAAAAGATCAAAGGACAATTTTCGGAAAATTTGTTCCTTCCTCTTCTATTCTTACCTCATTCCTGTATCTATTTATCTATCTATCTATCTATCTATTTCTGAGTCCCTCTGTGTCATCATCATCTTTTGGTGATGAGCCCTGAGCCCTCAGCACATTGCTTTTGCTTTTGTGGGTGTTTAAATCCTGAAATGATGGTTTTATTGTTGTTGTGGTTGTATTTAAATGTATTAGTTACATTGAATTTTTAGACCTTACTTACCAACTTGTTTGATTTTCCATTTCTCCATTTTTTTTGTTTCTCAATGTTTTTGTTATCCTTGCAAATAATCATTGTTTGTTGATTAAAGCAATTCATCAATGCAAATAAAATAAATATAAAAGCGTTTGCGAGACAGTTGTTGTCAACAACAGTGGTCTTTTTTAAAATTATTAAATTTCATTATATTCAACAAACTAAATTTTTTTAATCTTACCTATTTGTAAATGGAACAGTTCGGTAATGAGAATTTTGAAATAATGAATATAAAATGTGGTTTAAGAATTTTTGTTTTACTGAGCAACAATGGTTATTTTGTTTGCAATTTTCCATTAATGTCCTTCAAAATTTTGAAATGAAATTTCTCGTTAAAAGTTATATTTGTCATTTAAAGATCTACGAAAAGTATGCAGTCAAAAATTGAAGTTTAAGCTGTTTTCTGCGGAGAGCTTGTTAAACTATTTTGGTGATAGATTATTTTCCGCTGGACTTGTATTTTATTATAAAAAAATGTCATTTCACGTTTTCTAAAAAATATTCTAGGAAATATTAACAAAAACAAAAAAAAATTACATAAGCTTGACGCCAGTGTCTTTCTTTGATTTCAATATATTTAGTTGAAAATCAACTTTTTTTTATATTCTGTAAGTTATCTGTCAATTTATTTCTATATGATAATAAAATTTGTATTTTACTTCTTTAAACTGTGTTGCTAAAAGTATCACTTTTAACTGAGGCCTAGACCAAGAACATAATATAAATCGGAAATCCAGACCTATTCCAATCGCGTAGCACAAATTCATCAACTTTTGACCAATGAATCCAAAGGGAGGGGGGGGGGGGTAGGTTAGTATGGCCCATAAAGCTTATGCAGTTATTTTTTTACACTTCAGAATTTTCAGAAAGTAGTTAGCTTATAGCAAGCTTCAAACTACGATCAGAGGCTCATCACAAGTGCATGTGTTAGTTGTTAGTAAGATAATATAATACAATTAAAGCCTAACACACGCACAAAACATAATTAACATTTAACATGAATTATTACAGAACAACAAAAAAAAATAAAATAACGACGTTTAAGATAGTGGAGCACTGGTTCTAAATAATGATTTTAATCCCACCTTATTAAAATTTAAATCTATCGATGAACAGTTTAAGTTATATAAAATGCTCATTCGACTTAAAGCTTCATTCTTCCCATTGTTAGTTCTATGGAAGTCAATATGTATAAAATCAAATGAACGTAGGTGATGAGTTCCGCCTCGGTAATTCAAATGTACACAAGATAGCAAATAAGGTGCATCAATTTCACCATTAACGAGTTGATGAAAAAATACTAAGTCATTAGTAACACGCCTTTGATGCATTTGAAGAAGCAGAATACGATGCTCATAGGGAGGCAGATCATAAGGATCTTCCCAAAGAAGACCCTTTAGGGCGAAGCGAATGAAATTATGTTGAATTGATTCAATAAGTTTTTTATGAATTTCGTAATAGGGAGTCCATACCTGCGAAGCATATTCAAGATGAGGACGAACATGACAATTGTACAAAGAAAGAGTAACATAGGGATCATTGAACTCCTTTGCCAAGCGTTTTATAAAACCAAGCATAGAACTTGCTTTATTAACAATAAAATTAATGTGATGTGTAAATTCTAAGTTCGAACAGAAATGAACACCTAAATCTTTAAATGTTAAGACGCGACAGAGTTTTTGCTGTGATATATTATAATCAAATAGACTACCGATTCGTTTTTTAGTAAAAGTTATCGTCTGGAATTTTAAAGGGTTAAGGGTAAGGCTATTTTTGCCACACCAAAATGCGAAACTATCAATGTCGGCTTGTAAAAGGATACGATCTTGGGTGGACTTTATTACCTTAAAAATGTTCATGTCATCAGTAAAAATAAGAACTTCACTTGAGCGCAGACATGACGATACGTCGTTAATAGACAGGATAAATAGAAAAGGGCCAAGATGGCTTCCCTGGGGAACACCAGATTGAGCAACAAAAGGTTCAGAATGACAATTTCTAAATTTTACCTCATAGGATCTGTTTTCAAGGTATGATTTGATCCAAGCTACGAAAAATGCTGGAAAACCAAGAGCTTTAAGTTTAAATAAAATAATTCCGTGGCTAAGTTGGTGAAAAGCTTTGGAAAAGTCAGTGTATATGCAGTCAACTTCATAACCTTGTTCTAAAGCGTTTGAACATATGTTTGAGAATGTGAGGAGATTAGTAACGGTTGATCTTTTTTTCACAAAACCATGTTGCTGTTCGCAAATGAGATTTTTACTAAAACATGCTACACTTTCACAAACAACTTGTTCAAACAATTGAGGAATGGAAGAAAGCTTTGCAATGGGCCTGTAGTTTGTTATATCCGCCTTATTACCCTTCTTGAAAATTGAAAGTTGGTGTTAGAAATGACGGCAGTTATGTTGTATAAGAGTAAAGATTTCATCTAAAGATTTTTAGTAATTTAAACGATGTTCACCAAAAAACGGTTTGCTGTCAAAAACAACTTAAATGTTTGTTTTTACACAATTTGGAATTTAGAAAAAAATTAGTAATGCTTTAAAATATTTTCATGAGATATTTTCTGAGAGAAAGAGCGAATATTCAGGTACTTAAGAAGAAACCTTGATTAAGAGATCGATAATTTGATATTAAGTTGTCTTTAAATTAATGAAACTCATCTTCAATTCCATCTTATTTCTTTGACGCTCATAAAAGTGCAAAGCATTCTTAATGTGCTTTTTTCTTTCAAAATTGATCTATTTAAATCAAAAACGTTAAAGATCTTAGAAAATTAAAGAAATCTACTTTTTGATGTGAATTTGCTTTGGTTTCTCTCTAAAAGCTTTGAATCTCTGGAGAACTGAAGTGAAAAGAGATTCTGAAACGTGTAATTTGTGAGTGTCACACTAAAGTTTCTTCCCAACTTATTTGCTTGCCTTAATTTGTTTTTATTTAATTTTAACGAAATTATGTACTTAAATGTACCAATTACCTTAAACTCGAGAACGAAGCATTTTTCTCTCTACAATATTTGAGTTTTGTTGACTTCTTTAAGATCAAAATATTTCACGCAAAACAGTAATTTTTTAGAATTTGTCTTCTAGCATCAGCTCCAATGTACGAGTAAGCAGACTGATAACGATAGTAATGATAGACTACCGAAAATTGAGCCCAAAAATAATACGTCAAAAAAAAAAAGCCAGAAAATTCTTCAAATCAGATTCTGTTTTATTTTCCTACGAAGATCACATTTTTCCGGCAAACTTTCTCATTTTCTGTCTTGTTGCATGTATATTTTTGTAGCGTTCTTCGTATTTATAAAAATGCCAACAGGAACAGAATGTATTGTTTTTGGAAAACAGCTACGTTTCAACACAATTTCTAACATTTCTGCGTGAAATGCACCAAAAACCAT
The DNA here is from genome assembly GCA_951509635.1 of Eupeodes luniger. Taxonomy (NCBI): domain Eukaryota; kingdom Metazoa; phylum Arthropoda; class Insecta; order Diptera; family Syrphidae; genus Eupeodes; species Eupeodes luniger. Next base: position 7,503,146 of record OX608076.1, on the reverse strand, counting down.
CTAAACTATTGTAATTTAGCTTTTTAATATTTATTTAAACAGTGTTTTGAAATAATCAAGAACAGTGTTCTAAAATAATCTTTTGTTAAAAAGATTAGAAATTAAATATTTCGTTAATTTTGCGATGTTTATTGAAAATAGAAATTAAATATTGAACATTGCTTGATTTGACTTTCGTTAACTTTAAAACTAACTCTATATAAGAATGTAAAATGAATTCTGAAAATTAAAATTGATTTATAATTCTTTAAGAAAAGTTGTCGTCTCTTTATTTTAAAACTTAAAATCGAAAATTAACTTGTTCCTGGGCTGTTATTTTACAGTTGTCACTTTAGCCCTTGAAACATGTAAATGTAAGGTTAATATACACATTATGTTAATCAAATTTTATCAGCCTCCTTTAGAGAACATTAACGAACATGTCCCCCTGATTAAAAGTCTGGATCCGCCCTTGTCTTCTTGACATCATTTCGTATTGTATTTTTCGTTCATAAAGTAAACGTACTGAACATTTTTTTTATTTGGAAAAAAACTTAGTTGAATTATTGGTAAATGGTTTGCTTTTTGAAGTTCCAAAACTTCACATAGAGTCAAATAAAGACTCATAACTTATTAGAATTTTCAATAAAACATGTTTAATGTATTTTAAGTTTTAACTAAGCCTTAAAACTCGGTTTTCAGTTGTTTTTAGAATAATTAAAAAAACCTGATGTTATAGAAAAATTTTAAGGCGAGATTCGAATTGAGGATATCTTAATTCTTTGAAAAAGTATTGTTTTCTTTGTGGGACAGAAACAGAATGTAATTTTGTCGACCAGTGTTATCTCTATTTGCAATCAATATTAGTTGTTTTGTTTTAAAGAATCGCTGGATTAAAGGGTTTTGAAAGCAAGAAATGATAAATAACCAAATTAAAATAAAGCATTCAGTGAATATTCTTTCAAGTCGAGTATTTTAAATTTATTCTTAATAAATAATTAAATAATTTAAAAATTGTTTACAATACATTTTCTAACGTCATTTTTACGTGTTTAATTTAATTAATAAATATTGTCCTTTTTTAAAATTAATGGCTGGGATTTTTATATCTTATAAATAAATGCCAATTGGATTTTTCTGAGAAAATTACTTTTGTCTAGAAAAAATAAAATACAGTTTTTTCTTGAGATTTTCTAGTCGAAAATCAGTTTGTACAAATTGTGTGTAGAAGTTTTTTTTGTAGATTCTTATTTGATTCGATAAGGTTTTTCGAAAAATCTAACAAAATATTAAAAACAACTTTTTTTATAAGAGACAATTAGTTTGGAGCGAATATCTTTATTTGTTACAAAGATATTCAAGTCTTAAATGAATTTTTAGAAACTTTTAGCAAAAATTTGTCACCGAAATTCTTTCTAAAATTTTACCAGGTGCTAAAAACGTTATTATTGGATACGCATAGAATTATGTTGGATATAATATTGTTCGCTAAATGGTGACAAAAATTTATTTTTAATCAGACCGACTTCAATAACTCTCTTTGGTAAGTTAAAAGTAATATAAAATTTAAAACGCAACAAACTTCACACCTAATGTTCCTAAGTGTTCATAAAATGTTTTTTTGTTTTATTCCGATTACTTTTTTTAAAGCGAAGATAAATATTCCACTGAATGAGAAATGCAAAGCGCAGCAAGAATCCTATAAACCTTCCTAGTTTAACGTCCTAGTTAAGTTTAGTCTCTCCCACATTGTATTCAAGAAAAAGACTAAATATTTTCGCCAAATAGTTTGTGCCGATGCTTGGATTGGTTTCTGAAAAAAACACAAGCAAATCCTTATTATAAAAGAAATGAAAAATGTATGTATGGACTGGACATAATGCACACATAAATGTGTCGGTACCGTGAAAAAAAATCAATCTTCATCTTGTTTTTTAAAAATGTTCTACAAATAAAAAAAATTAAAAAAAAGTTGCTGACGATCAACAAAGCAACAATCAAATACATATAAGGTATAATAGAGTGCAGGTGGCAGGACGTTACCGAGTTTATATTTTGATAAGGTACTTGCCCGTGTAACTTATTATATAGGTCTAAGTTTAAAAAATATTTCGATAACTTCCGTTTGAACATATTCAAAGCAACAATCAATTGTTAATCCTTTCTCTAATTTCTGCGGAGCTGCAAGAGTTTTTAATTAATCAATGCATATTTATGCAATTACAATGTATAGATATACGAATAATGATACTACACAATATTTTAGTTTTATTCTGCGAACTTACTATCACATACATACATTATGGCCTACCTATAAGTCAATTCAATTTTGTCATACTTGCTTTATTAACCGTTGAACATTTTCCAACATTTAATCCAACTATTTCTACCACCACGTACTTAAAGGATCAATAAAGGTAGGTACTCTACTTGTAAAAAAATAATTTGTTTATTCAGTGTTATCATATAAAGCTCTCTTAACTTAACGATACACCTGCCTATTCCTCTTATGCATTTTTCATTGAAAACATAAAATATGAAAAGAAAGGAAATAAAATTCTCAAGTCGAGAATTTATACAGTAAAAAACAGATACAATAAATAATCAGAAATATTTAACACTTGAATCTATATAATGGGCCTTAAGACTGGTTAAACAGAGCATGAAGCTCTTTTTATACACCTTTTTTAATGGTTGTTCGTTCATTCTATTAGTGCGATACTCTTTATTCTTTTGTATCTACATATATATATATATATAAATATATACCTACATATTCCCTTGATTTGACATACAAAAAAATTATGATAAAGCAAAAATTCACTGGCAGAATACAAGTAGGTAAAATATTTTTCACCACAGTTTTTAATTACTTTCATTTTATTATGCATATTACACTGAAATAAAAAGGACTGTAATTCCTTAAAAAATATGCGGTTTATGTTCTTTATTTTGGTTGTTATAACAAAATAAATGAGACCTTATGAATGTAATTTCTGGCACGAGGCCCAAACCAATACCAGACAAGAAGATTGAATGTTCCTTTTAGTCTGGAAGATGGAGTTCGAACTGCAGCTTTTTTAAAAGAAATTTAAAACTTACGTCTAATTTTGGAAATATTATTGTTGAGTCAAAGAGGCTCATTACTGTTGTATGATACAAATTAATACATATATAAAAAGGGCTATAAACAAGGGTGCTTAGAGTACAGGCTTTAATATAAATATCTGAAAAGTATTAAGGCCAGCATGCAATATTCAGATCAATTTATCAAGTTGAATTTTATTTTTCGAAATCATAATTTTTTTGTTTCAGTGCGTGTACTTCCGTAATCCAATATTAAATGTTCTATGGCTCTTTAACACTTTGAACCCATTGCATTTTCTTGTTACATTAAAGCTTAATAAACAAATAAATAAGCAGTATCTCTTATCTCCTTCTGTTACATATAATTTTTGTTTTTTTTTTTTTTATTATATCTCCTTCGATCTTTATAAATCAATGAATTCGAAGGACTTAATTTGGTGCAGATGCACGCATACACACATTTAAATGTGGTCTTACATTTGATATTTTTGCAAACGTTTAGTAGGAGGTAGTAGGAACAAATACACAAGTACCTCCCCACCTTTCTTAGAAGTTAGTTATAAATTATATTGTTATGGAATTGTGCGCTCACTCAAACTCACAAGGCTATTAATACCAATATAATGATTGAACACAGTGCGACAAATTATGAACGAAGGATATGAATAGAAAGAAGATACCGATGCACATTGGTTTTGAATATCTGCACATTGAAATGAGTGGAAAATATTGGGACTGCTAAAGCATTCCACATTCGCGTTGTGCGGATAAAGAAAGAATATCTGGAATCAACAGTACATGATAGGCATGAAAACCTGCAACATTGGTGTTCAAAGTACCTCAGTAAGAGAATCACCTATCATTTTTAGAGCTCTCTTTTCAATTCTATCCATACGACTCAAATATTTTATTAGGGCAATAGCTCAAATATGAAAATTTTATCCGGGTTACGGACGAATACAAATTCTGTTGAGCAATGCCAGATCAAAAGGGGTAAGAAAAATTCGTGGATTGTCGGAGAAACCCTATTTATTTATCATAACCATTATGCATTTTTATTTTATATCTACTACTATAATTTTTTTTAAATACACAACATCATCATTATTCCTTTTACAGAGTTCGAAAGAAACACTTTTAAAATAAAATGCACAACTGGGTCGCACAAATTGGCATGTATATGAAAGGAGTCTGTTAAAACATATTTTCTGCATCTTAAGATTTTAAAATGTACCGGCAAAAAAGTTTGTTTTCAAAAATTTAAATGCCATTTGATTTCTCAAATTTTGTATTTAAAAGTCAATAGAGTGGTTTTTTCGTAATTCATTTTTTATATATAAACTTTTTCAATTTTAGTTTAAAAGTATTTTTGGTATGTAGTTGTTTAAAGCTTATGAATATACTCGTACGTCTTACATTTGAATTTCATAAAACAATAATGACCTATTTTCGAGATATAAAAATTCAAGACAATGACAATGACAAATATTATTTAGACGATATAAGAGCTTGTGCAAAAAAAAATATTGAAATCGATTCATTAGCTCTTGAGATAATAAAAACAAAATAACGGTTGTATAGGGGGTAACCTTCCTGAGCAATACAAAAATACTAACCATCACGCCACAGGTACTACTTGGAATTTTATGAGCTTATTATTATATGGTCTGAAAACGAATATGAAAAGTTTTGATTACTATCGTCGTCATTCATCAAATGAGCACGAGTGTTGGAGATAGAACAGAGCCTTGGGGCACACCAGCATTTATTTTTCAGTCTTGAATTCATCCAATACTACTTGTGTTAAACGAACCGAAAGGTAGTTACTAATCTATTGAAGGAGGGATTTACAAAAAACAAAGGCAAGCATTTTCGATAAGAGAGCTTGATGCCGAACCCCATCAAATGCTTTTGAAATATCAAGTGCAATTTTCTATTTTAATTTAACATGAAAATAGTGTTTGTAAATCTTAATTTCTATCTATAAGTATAAAAAAGAAAGTTATGTATACACTTAAAACTCCGAAGATGAACAAGAAGAAACAAAAATTCCTAGAAATAGTAAAAAAAAAAAAAATTTCCCAAATATTTTGTATGGGGCGATTTAAGATGATGGATGATGTAACGTTGTGACAACTTTTTGCTACAATTATTCATCAACATTTATGTGGCAATTGGTTTTGTTACAATTTTTTTGTGTCATACTTTTAAAACGAACATGATTGTAAATGCTGGAAATCGCAAAATGTTCTTAATCCCAAAAAAAATCATCACCGAATTATTTCGTATAATAGTAATTTGCACAATATTTTTCACGCCCATGATAGTTTTTTAGCTACGACTGGATGTTATATAGTGATCTAAGATCTTCTAACGAAAAACTCAAACTTATTGGTACGTGCTTAAATATATCCATTCAAGGTTAGACTTTTCGTAGAACGGCATAACATTTTTTTTTTGAAACAGAAACAGAAACAAGAAGAATAATAAACATTTATAAATCTTCATGAAATGAACTTTTTTTCTCGTATGTCTAGTATCCCAAGTCCTATATACTGATAGAGGATTTACTTGCGAAAATATTTTCGTAATCAAAATGTCAACCCAGGAAGCCCCTCTCCTAATACAGTTTAACAACTTTTTCGCTTATTAAGTCCCCATTGTGATTTAACATCGACAAATATCCACTCCGCCATAGAAGTTTCTTGTCTCATTTGAAGTTGAACTTCACTCCAAACAATGGAACAATAACAATAATTATTTTCATTCACTCATCAGCAATGGCAACAATGGCGACAACAAACGACACGACCCAGCGATGAAAGTTTTACTCGTTCGAAAAAAGAAGGAAGGAGAAGGAAAAAAGAAGGAAGGACGGTTAACTGTATACAGAATACAAAAGGAAAATAATTTGTATGTCAACAATCTTCTCTTAGATTTTTCGTTAAGAGTGGTGGAAAATGGGAAATGTTCGTACGTAATCCGTCCACCCATCAATGAGCGAACCATTTCACAAATATAAGCTAGAGCCGGGCACAAATAGCCAGAAAAGAGAGAAAAGTGTGACAAAAGAAATACCATGGAAACCGGGTCATTCACAAGCTCAGGACTTGGATGCTGCATTAAATTCATAATACAAAACTGATTGAGTTTTGTTGTTTCCTTCCGTCTTGTCTTGTTGTAGCTCGACATGGACGTTATTGTAGTTCATTCAGGGAAAACGTCGACTTTTGTCATGAGTATTCATCAATCTTCATCCATTACATATTGGGACACATAAATACGTTTTCTTTTCTCCTGTTTTTTTTTTTTTTGTTTGCAATTAGAGCAGCATTTTCATTAATTGTTCTTTTTCAAGGATATCATTAAATTTTAATTTCAAACATAGATAACATTTGGGATCCAGACACGAGAAAATAAATGTGAGAACATCTCAATACTTTTGGTGTATTGAAGTGTCGTATTCAAGAAACAATTACCTAAATATAAACCCTTTTCAACGCCGCCGGTTAAGATATTAGCACTAATAATGTTTCGCCAAAGTTGTGCGACACGAAGTCTTAGGTAGAAAGGTAATACATATGTACCCAACCCAACAAATAAAAGAAAAAACACAGTATGATAGACAACGATGATAGGTCCAAAAGCAGGAAACACCTAATAATATGCTTTTAATTAGTGTTCTAAAAAAGAGTGTATGGAATATCCAATTTATCATTGTTACCTGTGGATCTGATGGAATGAGCTGGGAATGAGCTTAAACAACTCTCTATCATTTCAAAATATTGCTCCGTTGCGACGACGCGACGTGAAGAACGAACAAACAAAGTGACTTCTCCATTTTTAATATTAGTTTAGGATTATCATGGTTGTAGTCACTATTTTGGCTGTTTTTTTTTTTTGAATCAATGTATTTTTAAAGCTTTTTGAAATTGGTACCTACAGTAGTTTGTATTTCTAACATTCGTTGGGCAACGAAAATTCAATGATTCGAACATTGTTCAATGTTCTCAATTTGATATTTAAAACAATATAACAAATAAATGAATGCTCAAATACTTGAAATTCAAAATATAAAATAATTTAAAAGACATTAAATGTAATAGTAATTAAATTAATTTGTATTTTTTTTTTTTTTTTTCAGACAAATCCTGAGATCTCAGACTATGAAAACCTTCAACAGGAACACTTGATGCGCATTCATAATGATTCTCGCCTTCATGAGCTGCAATCTCAGTTGAATGCACAATTTTCAGTGAAACAACCTGCATCGGCACTGGTTCCATTTCTGCCAGCTTTTTTGCGACCACCTTTGCCAGTACAACCACTATGGGATACAGCGACTGCTAATTTAGCACATTTGCAAGCTGCTCTTGTTGAAGCTGCAGCTGCTTCATCATCATCATCAGGCAACGGTTCGCTAAATACAGAGTCACCACCATTGCAACTTGGCCAAAATAATTCACCGTCGCCGTCGCAGAGTTCTTTACAAAAACATTCTTCAGTCGATCCAGATACACCCCTTAACCTTACAAAGCCAAAATCATCTCCAATACATTCTTCTTTTTCACAACACAACCAACAACAGCATCAGAATCACCAGCAGTTGCAGCATCACCAACAGCAGCAACAAGCTAATGTGTCACCCAGTATCAATGACACACCCCATGGTCTTCTTCCCAACCCTCATGGAATGAACGCACCGGGCCAAGGCTCCAGTCAAACTAAGAATAATCTTCATATGAATAATTCCATGCGTGGCATGTCGCGTTCTTTTCTGCCCTCGCACTACAGCCAGGTGAACGGCAGTGGATCGATCTGCACAGCCGGGCCATCGCCATCGCAAAATTCAGCTAGTGATTGCGGGCCATTAGTGGTAGAAGATGCGCCAGATTTTTTATCGGCCTGTCGAATGTGGACTTCACCGCCAGAGTCGAATGTTGGGCCGCCCCAACATCACTGTGGCAAACCTACAACTTCCGGAAACGACGAAGAAAAAGTCAGGCTTGTAAGATCATCAAGGGCAAGTCGGGACAGCTTGAATGGCAGCAGTGCAAGCAATGCTCCTGGCTCTAACAATCCCAGTGCAAATGCTTTGAACACATCATCAGCTCTTAGTGGCATGGAACGTGAACGAGAGTCCAGTAAGCCGCACATTAAACGTCCCATGAACGCCTTCATGGTCTGGGCGAAGGATGAACGTCGCAAGATATTGAAAGCATGTCCTGATATGCATAACTCAAATATTTCAAAAATTCTCGGTGCACGATGGAAGGCAATGTCAAACTCTGATAAGCAACCCTACTACGAGGAGCAATCGAGACTTTCTAAACTGCATATGGAACAACACCCCGACTACAGATACCGGCCACGGCCGAAACGAACCTGCATAGTCGACGGCAAAAAAATGCGAATATCCGAGTACAAAATGCTCATGAGAACGCGAAGAGCTGAGATGCGGCAGCTGTGGTGTCGTGATGGCTCTGAGAATGTCGGTTATCTACAAGATATGAAGGCAGCTGCAGCTGCTGCAGCGGCAGCTGCTGCTGCAGCAGCAGCAAATGGTGGACAGGCCGTTAATGATAATCGGCCAGGTCCTGGTGCCGGTGGGGTTTGTGCAGCACCTAGTGGCAGCAGCGGAATGGGGCCATCCGTGACGCCCCCAGCATCGGTGTTGGCAACAGCAAATGGCCTACTGATGAGCGCTGCTCCGTCGGGATGTGGGGCTAGCAGTGGTGGCGGACATAGCTTCTATTACCCACAAGACAGTTTATCGCCATCTGGCTTCTCATCCGAAGGCAATGCGACGAGCTTTGATTCGCGTGAAGACGACTGAAGGGAGCTTCTGCGGTGGCCAACAATACATCCGCCGCATCCGGGTATGGGATTTTGGTAGACGAAAACTCCACTAGCTCCTCCAACAATCCCCCGATTCTCATTCCCCAACACCATCACACCCACTCACCTACCAGTCGAAGGTGTGTTGCCTGTAAAATAAGCAGTCATATGCAAATATAAAAAAAGGTCCTTAAAATCTCGCAGTAAGCAATATACACACAAATACGCACACATCACACCACACCACACAGTCAAATCCAGTCAGAAACAGAGCTACATAAAGGAATGCAGACCCACACAGTCATACATAGCAATACGATAACACACACATAGTTGTAAATATAAATAAACAAAAGCAGAATTTACTTATTACTATAAATTATTTCTTAAGTAAATTTAGATATAGAATTAAATATATAGATCGCTAATAAGATTCGTTTTTTTTTAATTATTTTAACTGAAATAAGTGCCATTTTTTGCAATACCAATTTTTTAATTGCTATGTCCTTATACATTCTAATACAAAAATATAACCTACAATTTATTATATAATTAAAAATAAACAAAATAAAAAAAACTACTCTCTAATAAACTCTTTAAGAGAAGTTGAAGTATAGTAATTATTAATAAGACCACATCTTATTTTTATGAGAGCGTGGAAAATTTGTGCCATTTTATATGTTCGTTTTGGTTTTATTAGATTTGTTCGTGTATAATTGTTATTATTTATTATATATACATAAATAGTATATATAAATACATTTATATTTATAAATATTTGTGTTCTCTATAAGTTGCAAGGTTTTCATTCATCAGTCTGTGCAAAGTAAACGTTAATCAAACCAACATAGCCATATTTTAGTTAGTTTTTTTTTTATATATTTTATTTTATTTTATTTTATTTTATTTTATTTTAATATTCAATATTAATTAGTTATATTTAATTGTAGAAAATAATTAAAATCCGTTTGAAAAAAAAAATTATGAGCTACATATAATTCGTTGTTCTTCCAAGATTCATACGTTTTTTTTATTGTTAATTTATTTTTTTCTTTGGTCACAAAATTTTGAAAAATTTTAAAATAACACATGCCCCTTATAATCAAATGTTTGCTTGAGAAGAAAATTAAAAAATATTACTTTTCTTCGGAGAAACGAAAATGTCCTAACTTAAAAGTAGTTTAAAACGTAAGGAACACAAAATTTTTCGATTTCAACCACTTAAGTTTATAATGAAAAACAAAATATAATAATAATAATTGGAACAATAAACAAGAACGGAATTAAAATAATAAATAAATTATAGTATACATATATATTTTTGTATTACAAATACATATTTTGCTTAACTGTATGTTTATGTTTTTATTTTCTTTATGTTTCAAAGGGTATTTTTGTGCAGGATCCTAACTTTGAATATAGGTTTAGGGATCAATTCTAAGAATTAAAAAGATCTCAAAATTATTCAACGACGCGACAACTTAAATTATCAAGTATATTAAGAAAAATAAACTGCGTATCTGCTTTCGAGAGTGAGAGAGCAAGCAAAAATGTGGCTTGACAGAATTCAAATATAATTTCAGCATACTGCAAGAATTATTCTCAAACCACGTTTTCGTTTCAATAAGAATCTCAAAATAGGAATGAAACCGTAATGGAAAACAACTCATATATAAATTGCGGGAGATCGAAAAAATAAATAAATTTGAAATTCAAAATTTTGGAAAACAATTTGCTATTTAAATAAGAAAAAGCTACCACTGAACAGGTTGCGCGTTTTATTTTTGGCATTTGTTTCAACTCAATCTTATCGAAGGCATCAAAAACTTGGAGGCTAAGGAAAAAATGAGCGAAATAAAACCTTTAATACGAAAATATGTATGTATAAGTAAATTAAATATAATTATAAAAATTAAAAACAAAAGGAAAAACACATACGTATGTATAAACATTGCATATATTATATATTTATATATTTTAAAGGCGGTAGTCTAAAATATTATAATATATAGTATTATTTCGATGAGTTTAAAAAATAGGAAATTTAACCTTCTAAAGGAGTTTCTTATTAGAGGCAACAAAAACAACAAAAAATCAAGCAAAAATATGTATACATATATAAATATAATTACAACAAATGTTTTGGTCAAAGAACATAAAACGAAACAAAAGAAAATTGATTATAAATATTAAGACAAATTAATAAATTTTCTATTATTGTTTATAATATATATAGGAATAATGATGACAATTATGATAAATACTAGCTATTATAATTATGATAACTATTACAATTATATATTATGCACACACAATGTAATCAAAATTAAATAAAACTACAAAAATGATCAAAAAAATTAACTTAAAATTACAAAAAAGATGAAAAATACAAAAAATAATAAACGATACTGATTATGTTATTAGAAATGAGTTGTTAATGTCTTTTTTATTTATTTATAAGCAAGGATGCATACTTTTAATCCCGGCGGGGGGGGGGTGTTGATCACACACTTAACACAAAGACGAGTTTTTGAGCACCGCTTAAAAATGTACTTTAATGTTCTGTAGTACCCGTGGCATGATGGTTAGTGCATTGGACTGTCATGCGAGAGGTCTTGGGTTCGATCCCTGCATGTGCCACCTAAAGTTTACGGGTACTGCCTCTTGCGAGGAATTGACAAATTCTCCAAGAGTAATTCTTGTCATGAAAAAGTGCTTTCTCAAACTAGCCGATCGGATTCGGCATATAAACTGTAGGTCCCCTCCATCCCTGCAATTACTCGCACACAGGAATGGTTGAGAGTTGTAAGTCACTAGCCCCTGGTTCTCTAAGGACTGTTGCGCCACCTAATTTATTTATTTAATGTTCTCTAAAGGAGACTGAAAAAAATTTAAATAACATAATGTGTATCTTAACTTTACATTCACATACATATTTCAAGGGCTAAAGTGAGATTATTTTAGAACACTGTTGTCCAGCAAGATATGGTCTAACTATTTTATTTGAAAACATTTCAAGATTCCAACAGGATTCTAAATATGACATATGTATGTAACAATAGTTTAGAGGGTTTTTAGTGCACTTCACGCAGAAATGTTGGAAATTGTGTTGAAGCGTGAACCTTTTGAAAATATTTTGATCTTAAAGGAGTCGACAAAACATAAAAATTGTAGAGAGAAAAATGTTTGGTTCTTGAGTTGAAGGAAATAGGTCAATTTAAGTGCATAAATAACTTAAATTAATTAGGTGGCACAACAGTCCGTTGAGAACTAGGGCCTAGTGACTTACAACTCTCAACCATTCTTATGCGCGAGTAATGTTGTCGGAAATGGAGGGGACTTACAGTTTTTAAGCCGAATCCAAACGGCTAATTTGAGAAAGCACTTTTAATGTCAAGAATAACTCTTGGAGGATTTGTCAAAAGAGGCAGTATCCTTGAAAAAAAACTTTAGATGACACAGGCAGGAATTGAAACCAAGACCTCTGGCATGACAGTCGAAGGCAGTAGTCATCATGCCACGGGTACTACCATTTAAGTACATAATTTTTCTAAAAAGAAAAAAAACTTTAGTGTGGCGCTCACAAATTACACGTTGCAGAATCTCTTTTCACTTCAGTTCTCGAGAGATTAAAAGCTTTTATATTAAATTAATAAATATGAAACGATTATTATGTTTTTTAATTAGCCAGAAGTGTAACGAAAGTCTCTTATTAAAGCAATTTAAAGCATTTCTTATATCCATAAAGGCAATGAGATAAGTTTTGAATTCGAGGAAATTCCTACGAAAATAAAAAAAATACAATCTTCCTGGAGGGGGGGGGGAGTCGTAGGGGTCATGGCATTGGGCAGGTACAGGCAACATAATTGACTTGAAATTAAGGCAAGTTTCAGGTATCTGATTGGCCAGTTGCCAAAAAATTTCCTTCCAAATGAGGTAACCTTATTGGAAAGTTGACTGGAAAGTAAGTTAAGAAAAATTGCCCTAACTATCAAGCATTGTATATATGTATATTTATTAAAAATATATATACAATGCGTCAAGTCAAGTCAACTTATGTTAAAATGACAGATTATCATGTTTTAAATTTCAATTGGAAAAGTAATAAATAATATTTCTTTGTTGTGCAAAATACAAATCGTAATGGACTTGTAGTTTGCCTCAGGATTGCTTTGTAGAAAATAATGTTTTTGGTAGTTTTTGTACGATTCACTGAAGGTAGAGGTTAGTGAAGTAAAGTTCTGAGTTTTAAATGTATGACACTTGAAAAACTAACTAGTTGCCTTCGTCAAAATTTACGTTTAAAGAATGCAGTGGACTGCAATTGAAGTCCTTTATGTTGCCTGAACCTGCCCATTGTTTCTAAGTAATCCTTGTTTTTTAGGTACACTTCGTGTCACATGGATAGGGACAAACTTTTTCCGTTTTTATTTGCCGATATTTCTTAAAACCTTAGGTTTTTTGAAAAAAAAAAAACAAAATATGGAATGAATGAGGTATGTATTAAGTTTATGTTGCAAGCATTTTTAGAGTGTTTTGCAAGTGTTGATAAATACAAGTTTTATGACGATTTTTCTAAAGAAGGTCATAAAAAGTACCTGCTTTTTTGTGTCACATGGATAGGGCCAAGTTTTAAATTTACCTATTAGCGTGTTTTATATAAAAGGATACTTTAATTGTTTGAATCAAGAAGTATGGGTAGAGGTAAGGGTCTAACCAAGGAGGAAATAGGCCAAATTTGAGCTTACCGGTATCTCGTCAAAACCATCCGTTTTATAGCGAGCAAAATTAGAAGAAGTTTAGATGTCGTATACAACTACCTCAAGGACCCATACATACTTCATTCATTCCACATTTGGGGTTTTCCAAAAAACCTAAGGGTTTGACATATAAAAAAGCTTGTCCCCATCCATGTGACGCAAAGTGTATATCGCATTCCAATATCTGTTGTCAATACCTGAAACCATTTCGAAACAGAATCTTTCTCAGACACCTTACCTATAGGAGGTATCAAAATGTTTCATATTCCAACAAACTTCGAAAACAGTGCAGTTGAATTTGTTGTACTAGTAACAATTTCAATGGTGAATTTATTCAACCGTATAACTTCAACTAAATAAATAAAAAAATTACGTTCCCATTTTTTGAAATACAAATACATATTATGTAGTTAAATATATTGGTAGGCACTTTCTTATTGGAATCTAAAAAAAGTCAGCAGTCCTTTTGACGTTAGATCTCATGTACCTATTCTGTTGTTCTTGTGAATATTCTTTGAAAATAATAATCAAAATAAAAGCGTCCGATTCTGAAGCCCATCAAAGTAGACATTATGTTCATTCTTACTTATCTGTATGTGCACCATGTTCGATTCTCATCTTCTTTTTTTTTTAAGAATATACATAGAAAAGAAGAATTGTGCTACTTTCATTGAAAAATGTTATGAATTTTTAATTTTTATTTTATTCAAACTTTTCAATAGGTACGTGCTCATCGTAAATGTATGGCAAATTTATGGACCTATATAAGCTATACCTTAACCTACCAAACGAAACGACTAGCTGGGCGTAAGAATACCTACTCCTTTTTCGAATTTTCAATATGAATAAAAATCCCTCTGGACACGGGCACGATAGAAATAAAAAATCATCTATAGTCAATGAGCGGGGGGAGGAGGAGGAGAAATAAATTTTTCTTTACAGTGTGTTTTTAGACAAAAAATTCTATACTGAATGGAATTGTAATTTTACAAAGTGGAACAATAAATTGTTCGAAGCATGGGCTGCAGAAACAGACTTGAGAATTATTAAGATAATGGGATTGTAAATTTCAATGAATAAAACGTGTGCTTATGCTTGTGTTTGGTTATCCTGTGTTTCAGAACACAGAAAGAGGGAAGAAACGAAGCATATTTTTGTATTTGTATCCAACTGTAAATTAATTTGATTAAAAAGTATTTCTACGTTGACCCAGGGTCCAGGGAACAGACAAAATGAAGCTTGAAGAAACTCAATACAATGTGAATTATTTAACAATTTGGTTTAAGTTTTGCAACCCCTAAGAAAAGAATAATTGAAATTCTTGATAATGAGTTTTTTTTTGTTTGCATCAAAGGCTATCGCATTTCAAAGCTGTTTTTCAAATTTAGTGCTCTGCTTATTATACGCAGTTCAATATTGCATTTATTTTTCTACAATAAAACACCCAAAAAACAGAAAAGGTTTGTACCTATACCTATAAATTTTTTGGACCAGTGTTAGGTCAGGTATGGTGCTCCTGTAGAGTGCGTACGGCTGGGGGCGGGGGCTATTGGGTTCATATAAATTTCGTTTAGATCAAGGGTGAAATCGCGTAAGGCGAAAATTTTGATTGTCACCCTTTCTTTGTTCTGAGTGAAGTGATCACTAAAAATATTTAAGTACTTGTCAGCACTCACATATTATTACGTCATTTCTTAATTTTTTTAAAAGTTTTTAATTTTATACTTACCCAGAAAATAGTGAATAACCGCGATTCGATGACATCGACCAATTTCTGAACGAACTTACAAGTTTGGCTAATTGGGGCAAGGACGAAATTTTCAAAAACACATTGAAAAAATATTCTCCAACTTTCGGTTAGGGAAGAAAGCGAAAAGAGAATAAAATGGATGACGTCTTAAAAATGCAATAATTGGAACTGCAATACATAAGCAATTGAAAATTCTTGTTAATATCCAAGATGCTATTCGACAGCTTGCGAAATCTCGAGTTTGCAATTTTTACGAATGGAAAACTTGGAAAATAGTTCCTATATGTGGCAAGGTTAAATTCTTTGAACAATTCAATACAAACTTATATTTTTCTTATGCAAGGAATTTATATAATGACAATGGATGTATAATCGTTCTTTTTTTAAGTTTAATTATAAACCTAAAATGTAACAATTAAAGTAAACTGAAAAATCTGTTTCTTACATTTATGCAAACTACTCGTATATGGCAAGTTTTAATTAATGACATTACAATGGTGGAGAAGTCGAAAAAAGTAGGTCCCCGATTCCGTCCGTCTATTTTTCCCGGCCCCTTAAGCTCAAACTATTGGGTCGATTGAATTCAAATTTGGAAATAAAGGTTTTTAGCCGATTCACATTTTTTTAAATTTTTTTAAGTCTAAAAATTACAAAATCGAACTGACACATTAAAAACGTGGTATATTTTTCTTCACATTTTTTATTTATAAATAACAATGTGTGTATGACGTGGGAATTGACAATTACACTCGTTTCACTGGCCAGATTTTGTTGATAGTTTTTGCAAGGCGAGAGACTTGCATTTTCGTTAATATATGTAGCACCAAATCTATCATAGAAAAAACTTCAGCTCTGTAGCAAGTAACCCAACAAATATTTCTTCAAATTTGGAAATTAAGGTCTTAAGTCAATTCCCTTTTGGCATTTTTTAAATTTTGTTTAAGACTAAAAATAACAGTGTAGTACCCGTGGCATGATGGTAAGTACATTTGACTGTCATGCCGGAGGTCATGGGTATCGATCCCTGCCTATGCCATCTAACGTTTTTTTCACGGGTACTGCCTCTTGCGCGGAATTGACAAATTCTCCAAGAGTAATTCTTGTCATGAAAAGTGCTTTCTCAAATTTGCCGTTCGGATTAGGCATGTAAACTGTAGGCCTCGTCCATCCCTGACAGCAGTACTCGCACACAGGAATGGTTGAAAGTTGTAAGTCACTAGGCCCTTCTTAATTTGGCTTCTTTAAATAAAAAATAATGTTTTTGTATTGCTCGAGAAGGGTAGCCGCCATAGAACCGTAATTGTGTTTTTAAGTTTTTTGAAGAACTAATCAACCGGTTTCAATATTTTTTGTCTGCACGGGCAATAATATTTTGTGACTAAAAATGTCATTGTTCTTATTTTTGATTTTGAAAAAAAAAGTCTATCTTTAACAATGGTTAGAACACTTTTAATATAAATAGTTAGAATTTCGAAAAAATGGGCTGTGAAATGTTGATTATGGAGGTGTAAAAATATGGAACAATGTTCAAAGCAACTAGGAAAATCTGAACAGAAACAAAATTCATAAATTCAATTCCTATCAAGGGGGCTAGTTCAAAATCAGTTTTAGGCGTCTAAAATCCACATTTTTGGTTAGTTTTCAAAAAAAAAACTTTGGCACAAAACGGAAAAACATATAAAAAACCGTTGTGTATTAAAACCAAATATCGTATTGTAGCTAGTGTCGTGAAGTAGAGTGAGGCAATTGGAGCGAGAGGAGAATATTATTTTCATTCTCATAAACAAATAGTGATAAACGAAAGATAATTCACCAGCCAAAATTACAAAATATGTTTAAATATCCTTGATAATAAAACTGGGTCACACGAACTTGCTCATGTATTCAAAAAGTGTGTTTACAAATATTTCTTGCATTTACTCTTAGTAAACAAATTTTTTAACAAAAATTTAAATGCAAATTATTTCCCAAAATATGTTTTTTTTTCAAATAACTGTTTTATTTATAAAAAAAATATGAGGCATCTCGAATATTTTAGAAGAAAAAAACATATAACATTTACAATAATTTCTTACTACGAAGAATGACGTTTTTAATGTGTGGTATAATTTTTAGAAAAATCGATGTTTGGCAGAAATACGAGTATTATCAGAACGAAGACAGATATTGACTTAAAATTTACTTCACCTTACAGAAAATATAGTTGTTAAAAAATAAAACAACTGCAAGTTTGTAAAAATAGATATTGACTTCAAATTTATATTGTATTTATACAGAATATTATTCTTAAAACTTTATAATATTTAAAAAAAAAAAATTGCCTTCGTTTTTTTTTTGTTGTATAAATTAAAGCCCTACTAAAAGGAGGAAGGTTTATTTTGGATTTTAAATTTAATTTTTTTGTGTTATGTAGCAGGTGACATTTTTCTTTCAAGATCTCGTTAGTGGATAGGTTAAAATGATTGATTTAAAATGTAAAAAGATATTTAAGATAGTGATTTAAAAACCAAATATAATTTTTAAATTGAAAAATTTAATTAAAATGTTGTTTTATGATTTCCCAAATCTGCTCGCAATATAAAGATTAAGTACGTACCTACATACATGTTTTTAGCAATTTTCTCTCAAGAATTTAGAAAGAACCTAGATAGGTAAATAACAAAGTTTATAAAGACTAAAGCTATCAGGAAATCATTGTAAAAATAATGACTCTTTTTAAATAATTGAAAAAAAAAAAATCCGACGATGCAATAACACTGATCAACAAAATCAAGTTTTTTGTGTTATACAAACCAAACAATAATTTTCCAAAGGATTTCTTGTTCTGAATTGGAATGTAAACTTATTATTTTCCTGTAATGAAAAACATTTAGTATCTAACTTTTTTTCCCAAATTTTGTTAGTTATAAGATGACTATGAGTCTCAATTTAACTCTATGAGAAGTTTTCGAAATCATCGAGTTTTATGCTTTCATGTTTTTGTGAGTAAGTTTTAGAGTCCAAATCCCATGGCGTGATAGTAAGTGTAGTAGTAGTAGTAGTAGTAGTAGTATTTTTATTCATAATTAAATTTTAACATTAAATTTTAACAAAAATGGTTTATATAGCATGGCAAAATGCCGTCTGCCAGATTGGCAATAAAGTATAATTACTAGTTTGTAATACAAGTTTTCCTCAAATTATAATAAGTCGTGTTTTTTTCAGGTTCTTATTTATATACAATAACGATTGTTACAACAATAGTAAATAAGGTGGAACATTTGCATATACATAATTATATATATTTTTTCTTCATTTAAAAGCTTTCATTTTGTATTCTTAATCTATATTTTAGTGCGATTTTGCAATACTCATAAAGTAGCGGAACATTTATCTGATTTACTGCCCATAATCTCGTAAAGGCCCTATCTACAAAATTTCCGATTTTGAGTTTTTTGCATATTTGGAGTTAGGGCATTGTATTCGATTTTTCTACATTCATTTCTTAACCTTAAATCTTCAAATAAGCCAGAAAAACACAATTTCTAGAAGCCCTAACTACAAATCATGTGCATCAACATTTATAAAAAGCCCTAACTACCTCATAGGGCCTTTTATAATACACTGCATAGAGAAAGCATATTCATGTTCTTTTTTAAAAAGCCCTATGTGGCAGTTAGGGCTTTTTATAAATTTTGGTGCAAGAATTTTTGTAGTTAGGGCTTTTTTTCTGGCTGCAAATGTTTTATGTAAAAGGTTGTAACCTCGTAATAATTTTAATAATGCCTTTAAATTTGTGTGTCATAACTCATAACTAAAATGTTTGAAATAAATTAATTGAATTTTAATTCTTATTTCATGTTTTATTAAGGATTTTAAAGTATAACGTAAATTGTTGTACATAGGGCCTTATTTGTTTTTTTCGTCTAAAGCTAAAAAGCCCTATCTACCTTGTTTTCCAAATGCATACTAATTTTGAGTTTGAAACTATTTCAAAAAATAAAGCAATAAAAAAGCTTTACAAAAAATATTTTTTGGTATTTTTCACTTTTTACCTTCAGGTCGCGGTTAACGATTTAGTGTTTTCATCATTATCTCGAAATAGTGAAAATGTTAGTTAGGGCCTTTACGAGATTATGGGCAGTTTAGTTGCATAATAACCTCTTCCTCCGATAAGAAATCGTGCCCAAAGACACTTCTCCTCGTTTCCCTTAAAGTTGGGCATCTTCCAATGAAGTGGATAACATCTTCACGTTCGGCCAGGTTACATATACTGCATTCCAATGGCAAATCTGCTCTGTGGGGAATATAATTAAGGTTCAGCAATTCACTTCGAAGCTTGACCATCGTAGAAATTTTTTGTACACTATTAGAGTCGTGAAAGTAATTTGTATTTACCAAGTTGTGGTTAAGTCTACTATAGATTGATCTGTACAACGACCCAGATGCTTCCGTTACGTAATCTTCTCTATATTGCTCATCTGTTTTTTCTATTATCTCATACAAATTTCCTTTAGTACTTGCCACATCTTCAATGTTGATATTTAAGCTTAAATTACAACGCTGTGCCAATCCCATCCAGTCTGCATACCAACTTTTTCTACGTTCCATAGCTTTTACTACGATTTTCCTAATAAGTCGAGTCTCCGGCATCATCATAACCTTAAGTAAATAATCCGCTTGGAGCTTAAGCGTTTTTATGAACAGCGGTGATAGCCCCGTCTCAATCATAATAACATAATTAGGCGTGTTTGCTGGTAGATGGAATATCCTTTTCACATAAAACCTCAAAAGTTGTTCAACTGTGTCAAACTTCTTACTTCCCCAAACCTGAGATCCATACAGCAGAATGGTCTCCGCAACTGCTTCAAATACCTTGTATTTGCTGCTATGCGCGATGTTTTTGTTCATAAAACATTTCTTCCATGAGATATTGATAGCCGCTTTTGCTTTCTTTAGCTTTTCCTTAAAATGCTTCTCCATACTCAAGTTCTTCGAGAAGTAGACACCTAGATACTTATAATCGTTGACAATCTCAATATTTTCCCCATTAAATTTCCACTTTTCATTTGATGCGGTCCTTCCACCACTTTTTCTAAAAATCATTACTTTCGATTTTTCGATATTGACTATGAGGTTCCATAACCGGCAATAATCATGTACTCTATTGATCATGAGTTGCAGAGTTTCAGGGGAATTTGCAAACATTACTACGTCATCCGCAAAGAGAAGCGCCTTTATACTCTCTCCCGCGAAGACCACTCCGCCGGGCAGATAGTCAATCACATCATCTATGAAGAGAGCAAATAATGTTGGACTTAATGCGCATCCCTGCCTGACACCGGATCCAGTTTCAAACCAGTCTGAAAGTTCTGCTCCATTCCACACTGCTGCATGTGTTTCCTTATACAAAGCTTCCAGAACTCGCCCAAATTTTCGTGACAAGCCCACTCCATATAATTTGTATAATAAGGCTCTTCGGTCTATGGTATCAAAGGCTGCCTTGAAGTCGATAAAGCATACATACAATTTTTTATTTTGCAACAAAAAGTTTTCCGCTATACTTCTCAGAATGAAAACGTTGTCAATTGTCGAATACCCTGCTCTAAATCCAGCTTGAAACTCTTTTAACAAATTCTGCGAATCTATCCATGTTGTAAGGCGTTTTTGTAGCACTGCTGTAAATATTTTATAAGTGGAGTTTTGGAACGAGATTCCTCTATAGTTTGCAGGATTCGTTAAGCAGCCCTTTTTATGTATGGGGAATACGATCGAATCCCGGAACTCCTTTGGCGTTAAATTACCATTAAACACTTTATTAAAAAGTCTTGACAAGCAATCCTTCAAATTGTTAGTCCCATATTTATAAAATTCCACAGGTATCCCGTTTGCTCCTGGGGCCTTTCCATCTTTAAGGCCTCCCAAAATTAAGTCTATTTCATGCGAAGTGATTTCAGTATCTAAAATTTCGTTTTCAAATCCAGGAACTGCATATTGCCAATTTAAGGTTCTTGGTGTTGGATTCAGCAAAACGTTGAAATGTTCCCTCAGTGCATTCTTACAGAGATTCGTATTTATAGTAAATTGTTTGCCATTAAGTTTCCATGCAAGCTTCCAGAATTCCGATGCATCTTTACAATTCGCCAACCTCGACGCTTCTAATTCACTGTAACTTCTCTTTTTGCTTCTGCACAGCTCCTTGTATTTTTTATTCGCCTCGGTATATTTATCTCTAAAACGACTTTCATTTAAATTTCTGAACATATTAAGCCAGCGAAATGTATCCATGCGCGCAAGCTGACATTGTTCGTCGAACCACGGTTCTTTACTGCCTACTTTATTTTTAACTTGCCTTTGTGGGTATGAGGTCTTGATTATTTCTTCTAAATGACCAAAGTCCACATCCTCTTGAGTTTGAAGCTTCAAATCAAGTAAACGTCTATACGTCTATACGTAGGTGCTCTTGACTCTTTCCATCCTAGTTTTGGAAGCAGCTTCATGCTCGTAGTTTCTTCAGAAGTATTTATTTTATTATAAAAGGTTACAACTATTGGAAAGTGGTCCGAGTATGGTACTCCTTCGATTTCAAGGTCCGTAATATAGGGCTCCCATTCCTCACCTAAGATGCTATAGTCTATCACCGAAGTTCCTTGCCCGCTGGCAAATGTGAAATTGCCGACACCGTCGCTCAAACTAGTTCCGTTTTGAATTCGAAGGGCAAAAGAATCGCAGAGCTCTAAGAGTTTTTTTCCCCTTGCATTGCATACTGCATCCTTTGATCGCCTATTTATTCCATTGATTGCGTTCATCACACCTGTTTCTTGTCCAACCCTTGCATTGAAATCTCCGATCATTAAAACGTTTGACGCATTTCTGTTATTTAGTAGCTCGGTTAGTTGCTCGAAGTCAGTTTCCCAGTTGTTGCAATTTAAGTAAAGAGGTATTATCCACAAAATCTTGTTTTCCATTTTCAATTTCACACATGATGCTGCATTATGTGTATGAAACTCGCATTTGATACCATTGAGATTTTTCTTGAATCCGAAGAAACAGCCTCCACTTGCTCTACCCCTCGTATGAGTTCTTACTGCAGGAATCCACTTAAAATCATAATCTATTAGCTTATTCTCAACATTTTTAAAATAATTTTCCGTCAAGAATGTCTCATATAAAAATACAAATTCAAAATTATTCACAAATTTATAAAACTCGGTAAAAAGTGATTTATTAAGTAGCCCTGACACATTGTAGGATAATATCTTAAAGAATTCTAATTTATTATAACTAAAATTATTACATAAATTGGTTGGCAGACGGCTTTAGTACTAAATATTATGTTTAGGAGTACTAACGACAGAACTGGTCGAAGGCATTGGGCCTTACTAATAATAATCAAACGCTAATGTCGACTATTAGTTAACTGGAAGGTTAAAACAAAGTGCTGAGCTTTAATAAAATGCTACCAATAAACAATTTAACCCTCTCACTAACTAGTCTCAAGATTTTCCTTGAATCTATTACAAAATCTACTACAAATAAGAACAAAAATTGCTTGAACTGTCAAAGATCAATTTTTTGTTATTATGCAAAAGCAAAAATATAAGTTTTGAAAAATGAGTTCAATTGACGAAGGTCTGTTTCTAGATTTTGAAATAATCGCAGAAACTTCTTCATCTCATAGTAAACATATATATAATTTTCTTGAAACAAATTTATTTTTCGCTGCACAAATTTCAGAACCACAGGCACAAAATTCAAAACAAAAAAAAGTAGAAACTGTCAAAGTTCAGTATTGCCGTGTTCTTTTTAACATCAAGTATTTTAGTACTTGTATTATATTCTAGTACGACAATTGATTTGAAGTGTCGAAGTGACTTTTAAATTAAATTTTAATTTTTAACACCATCTTTTTCACAAGGAAATATATTTCTTAAATATATAAAACGGAATCAACAAATAAGCCACGTATTTAAAGTAAAATCAACGAACGTAATACTATAACGCACTTCATTTTTACTTTAAGCCTAGAACGCAGATCGTGCTAAATTTTAGCTCCCATACAAAATTCTTTACCTACATTTTTGAGATAATTTTGTATGAAAGCTATAATTTAGCGTGATCTGCGTACTAGGCTTTAAAACAAAAATCTGAAAGTGGCATAACCTTATTTTGAAAAATTGGCTTATTTTGTTTCTCATATTTTTGTCTTAGAGAAATACATTATTTTAAACATAGTTTTATATTCTTGAATATCTAATTCTTGCAAAAAAAAATATAACTTTACTATTTTCAAAGCTTATGTGCTTGTTTTAGTCGATTCAAACCCAATTACAAAAAGTGGGATACACCACTTTTGCATTCACAGCCTCAAATATACCTTTACCAATGGAAATCGACCAGATAACTTGAGATAAGATTTAAGTATTAAATACAAATTTACGTACCATAAAACAGCACTTAGGTAACACTTTTTTTTAATGCTCGACTTTAAACATGGATTTCCGTGTATTAAATTTTGACGTTTTGCTAACGCCTAAACTGGATATTAAATTCGTTATTGGTATGTGAATTTTCTTAAGTCTGGAGATTTTCTTTTAACCTTAACACTAAATTTGATTATTAGTAAGGCCCATTGTGTTTACATCCTTGGTATATTGTGCATTCTGACGTGTGGTGAATAAACTGTCAGTTTCGCTGTCACAAATCAATTGCTGTAGCATATGTATTCCATCTTCTTCGTCGCATTTGAGTTTATTGTTGTGATCACAATAAAATGTTTTATTGTTGACTTGTAATGTTTGTCCGCGAATTAGAACTCTAGCGTTTCTGTTTTTTGTGACTATATCTGTTTTTATTTGTATTAGTCGTCTCCTTTTATCTCGTGCAGCTTTCGTGTAGTCTCGATGGATGGATATCCCACTGTTTTTCAGCTCTTTAGCATTCTTCAATATGCACGGTACATCCTCAGATTCCTGCATTTCTACAATAACATTTGCTATTCTGTTGTCTCTGGAGCGAATTATCCGTGTTCGTTTTATTTTTGTAGTGTTTTCTTGTCGCAGTAAATCCATGCACACCTTTTTAGCAGTTTCTATTGCTTGCTGCTCGTTGTCCTGCGATGGAATATGCAGAACAAAGTTATTCTCTATGGATTTCCTTTCGAGAATTTCTACTTGGCGCTCTAGTTCAAGGCACCTGTCCTCCATTAGATGTAAATTTGACAGAAGCGCTGCATTGCTTTGTGATAGTAAGTGCAAGAGAAATTCTTGTCATGGAAAGTGCTAAGCCGTTCGGATTCGAATTATATTATATTCCCAAATTAAATATTACCAGTTTTCAACATGATTTTTATATTTTTTTCAATTTATTTCATAATTATGATGTGTTAAGACGACGAGTTGTTGACGCTTCAGGTTCAGTTTCAGTTCCAGCTTTCGATTTAGCTGGGTGTCCGGCAAAAGATGATGACTTTTTAAAATCAATTGATAAACTGATTGAAATAAAGCTTAGTTCTAAAATAACAAACTAAGTTAAAAGTCTGCATCATTATAATTTATTAATAAATGTACCTAAACAGCAATTCTGAGAATGCCATCATTTTTATTGAAATTAATGTGTACGCGCCTTTATAAATGTTTAGTTAATGTATCAACATCACGATGGCGCTCGTGTTTAACTTTTGAACTAAATTAACGAGTAACGACTTTGTCTAGACTTTTCTTATTCCATTATTATTCTTTGCATCAAGCAGATGTGCTCTTTTGCTTTTAGCTAAATAAAAACTTTATCTTTTGCAAATATATCTTTTGTCTTTTATTAACAACAGGTTATGGGCCCAGACCATACCAGAGAACTAAATTAAATTAAAATAGTTATCTTAAAAATAAATAAATTAGGTGGCGCAACAGTCCGTAGAGAACCAGGGCCTAGTGACTTACAACTCTCAACCATTCCTGTGTGCGAGTACTGTTGTCAGGGATGGAGGGGACCTACAGTTTTATGCCGAATCCGAACGGCTAATTTGAGAAAGCACTTTTTCATGACAAGCATTACTCTTGGAGAATTTGTCAATTCCCGTTTTTTTTTTTTTAAATTAAGGTGGCACAGGCAGGGATCGAACCCAAGACCTCTCGCATGACAGTCCAACGCACTAACCATCATGCCACGGGTACTGGCAAAAAATTTAGTTATCTTATTGAGTTTAATTTTGCAAAATAATTATTGAGACAGGAAGGCGAGCGTTTCCATATCGATAGATTGGAGGGTGGCTCCAACTGGCTTACATGGAAGTTTCTAATGAAACAGTATTTGGAGGCAGGTGAGTTGTGGGACGTTGTGGATGGATCATCAGTTGCTCCAGTGGCTGGTGCAAAAACTAATGCAGAAGATATATCTGTATGGAAGAAGGCTGATGCAAAGGCACGTCGTACAATTTCGGGTGCATGTCTCAAGCAGCCGCTTTTGCAAATAATGAACTGCGAAACAGCAAATGAAATGTGGGCGACTCTGAAGAGTACCTATGAGCAGGCTTCAAAGTCAAACATTTTGTTTTTGCAACAGAGGTACTACAGTTTCTCCAAAAGTTCATCGGATGATATAGCTACATTTCTGTCAAAGCTAATGGAAATTGTCCAACAGATGAAAGATCAAAAAGAATATATCTCCGATTCAATGGTAATGACAAAGATACTCATGTCACTGCCAGCTGAGTTTAACCATTTTCACAGTGCCTGGGAATCAACAAGTTCGTCTAAGCAGACGATGTCCAATTTGCGTGCAAGGTTGATGGCAGAAGAACTTCGATTAAAAGCTCAAGGTAAAGTAGAAAGTGTAGAAGCTTTGGTTATGAAGAGACAGTTTTCAAAGAAAATCAATTCATCAAACCGTTTCAAAGACAGTCATGCAAAGAAACATACGAACCCCAGAGGAGTATGTTTTTCTTGTGGTGAAAAGGGACACTGGAAGCGAGACTGTCCAAGCAAACAAAACGAAACCAAAACCAAATCTACTGGTGCTTTTTTGAGTCACATATCTTTTTCTCCTGCAGACAAAGATATCTGGGTAATAGATTCTGGAGCAAGTGACCATATGAGCCATCGTCGTGAGTGGTTCCAAAATTTTGAGGAAGCATCGATGAACGTTACTGTTGGGAACGGTAAGAAGATTGTAGCTCAAGGAAAAGGAGACATTCAAATTCTTGCGTACAATGGTAGCGAATGGATTCGAAAGCATATTACAGATGTGCTGTATGTTCCAGAAATTCATTTGAATTTGTTTTCATCAGGAAAGGCTATGGATCGTGGGTATGTGTTGCGATCAGATAACAAATTTTGTGAACTATTGAATGGAGATGAAGTCGTTGCAGTGGGAGCACGTCATGAAAAATTTTTCAAGATGTTTTTCAAAGTGGTCCTGAACCAGTCAATGCATTTTGAAGATGTGTCTGCAAATGTGGTTACAAACAAAAATTCAATTCGTATTTGGCATGAACGGCTCGGGCATCAACACTTGCCGCATGTTAGAAAGTTTCTGCTTCGAAGAGGTATTGATTTCATTGACGAGGAGTTCACATGTGAAGCATGCGTCTATGGAAAGCATCATCGTGGAAGTCATAAGAGTTGGGACGAGGTATCTAAAACTTGCGGACAAATTGTTCACGCTGATGTATGCGGCCCGATGGAAGTACAGTCTCTTGGTGGATCGAGGTTCTTTTTGTTGCTAAAAGATGACTTTTCTCATTTTCGTCATGTTTACTTTTTAAAGCACAAATCTGAGATCGTGCACAACATCAAGAGCTTTGTGAAGTTAGCGCAAAAGGAACAAGGTCACAATATTCGTGTTCTGAGATCGGACAATGAGGTTGTTTTTCAACAGGATGGGTATTCATCATCAGCGTACAGTGCCATATACGCCTCAACAAAATGGCTGTGCTGAAAGGGAGATGAGAACAATTGTTGAGTCGGCGAGAACAATGCTTCATGCGAAGAAAATGGACAAGAAATTCTGGGCAGAAGCTGTCAACACTGCAGTTCATGCATTGAACCGATCTGGTACCAGCACTGTTCCAGATAAGTCACCGTACGAGTTGTGGTTCAACATGCAATCGAAAGTTGACCACTTGCGCATTTTCGGTTCTGAAGTCTTCATACACATTCCAAAACAGAAGAGGCATAAATTGGACCGAAAACCAAATAAATGTATTTTCATTGGGTATGATAACAACACCAAGGCGTATAGAGTTTGGAATCCAGAGACGAATTGCATTGAAGTGGTACGTGATGTGGTTTTTCTCGTGGAAGAAGCAATGGCAGTTGTTGATAGTGGTAGCGTTGAAGTTATGATTGATGACGAGGCAGGCGAAGAGGCGGTTTTGGAATCAGAAGATGATGCTGAGGTAGAAGAAACCGATTTTGATTCGCAGAAGACACCAGTGAGCCAAATACATGATGGTGCTGTTTGTAGTTTGGACAACAAAAACATCATCAAAAGGCGTCTCAGAAAACAAGTTTTGTCACCACCACGCCGGCGTTTATCTTTTGGTGAATTGGCTAATCATGCAACAGCGTTTATGGCAGTTTATGAAGAACCAAAATCGTATGAAGAAGCAATTGCATCACATGACCATGAGCAGTGGGAGAAGGCGATGGACGAAGAGATTGAATCCCTTTGCAAAAATCAAACTTGGACATTGGTTGAACCGCCGAAGGATTATAAGGTAATTGATAATCGTTGGGTATTTAGGTTGAAGCAAAAAACAGATGGCAGCATCGATCGCTTTAAAGCACGTTTAGTTGTGCGAGGTTTTGCACAACAATATGGCGTCGACTATCAAGAAACGTTTAGTCCTGTGGTAAAATTTACATCATTAAGAACCATACTTACACTGGCAGCATCGAAACGAATGTCATTAAAGCAGTTTGATGTGAAGACCGCATTTTTAAATGGAGACTTGATAGAAAAGGTGTTTATGCGACAGCCGTTAGGGTTTGATGATGGCAGTGGAAAGGTGTGCAAATTAAATAAAAGCTTATACGGTTTGAAGCAGGCTTCCCGTTGCTGGAACAAGAAATTTACAGCTTTATATCCAAATTTGATTTCAAAACAAGTATTTCCGATCCTTGCGTTTTCGTTCACCATGGTGCTGATGGAATAATCCTTTTGGCCATTTATGTTGACGATGGTTTAATAGCAGCAGAGAACGAAACAAGTATTCTTCAAGTTGTTCAGCATTTGCAGAACGAGTTTGAAATAAAAGTTTCTACTGCTAAATATTTCTTGGGATTTGAAATTGATCAGAAGTCTGATGGGTCAATACTAATTAACCAGCGAGCATATGCACAGAAAATAATTCACCGTTTCAGAATGCAGGATTCAAGTCCTGTCGCAACACCATTAGATAACTCTCAGAACTTAAGTGATTTTGAAGCCAACAAGAGAGTTGATTTTCCGTTCCGAGAGGCAGTTGGCAGTTTAATGTACCTGGCTGTAGGTACGCGGCCAGATATAAGTTTTGCTGTGGGGAATGTCAGCAGATACACGGAGAATCCTGCAGAGGCCCATGTCAACGCTTTGAAAAGAATTTTTAAATATATTAAAGGAACATCTGACATGGGATTATATTTCAAAGGTGGTACCAATTTAACACTGAAAGGCTACAGCGATGCAGACTATGCAGGTTGCAGAAAAACAGCAAGATCAACATCTGGTTATGTCTTCCTATTGGGAGGATGTATTATTTCTTGGGGATCAGAGCGTCAGCGATCAGTTACATTATCAACCACGGAGTCTGAATACATGGCAGCTTCACATGCAATAAAAGAGCTGGTTTGGTTGAAAAGGCTTCTGGCAGAGTTATTGCAAGAGAAAATTAAGCAGCCGATGTTCTTCATGGATTCTCAGAGTGCCATCCGTCTTATAAAGAATCCTGAATATCACAAACGTACTAAACATATTAACGTTCGTTACCATTTTATACGTAAACAATTCGAAGATGGTATGTTCAATCTTGAGTATGTACCAACGGATGAACAACTTGCGGATGTCTTGACAAAGCCTTTACCAAAGTTCAAACACCAATCTTTTTGCACAATGATGAATTTACGTAGTTCGAGTCATTAGTAAATAGTTCCGAGCACAGTCAATAATTAATTTTAAATGATTAACATTTTGAATTAAAATATTTTTGTTGATTTTTATCAGATTCAGAAAACAGATTGTTTTGATCATAAATGTAAAGTTTGTTTTGTTACAGTTTAATTTTGATCATAAAATTTTTGTACAAGTATGTTTGTAGAAACTCTTAACTAAAAGTGGGAGTATTGAAATTAATGTGTACGCGCCTTTATAAATGTTTAGTTAATGTATCAACATCACGATGGCGCTCGTGTTTAACTTTTGAATTAAATTAACGAGTAACGACTTTGTCTAGACTTTTCTTATTCCATTATTATTCTTTGCATCAAGCAGATGTGCTCTTTTGCTTTTAGCTAAATAAAAACTTTATCTTTTGCAAATATATCTTTTGTCTTTTATTAACAACAATTTTGAACCACGGTTTGAAACGCAAAATTTACTTTTGGCACGCCTGAAGTTTGTTTAAAAAAAATTTAACTTAATTATATAAAGTTGATTAAAAATGAGCAAATTTCAAATAAGAGCTTTCATAGTTCAGATTTTTCTCATAGATGCCACCTCAGATTACGTGTGTCTTCGATATTCTTATTTGTTTGTGCTTTTGTATGCTTTTTAGTTTTCTTATTGAATAATTACATTGAATCATTGAATAATTACAAATAGAAGGGACACCGGGTAAATCTTGATCTAGATGGCGACACTTATTTCTCAAATGTTCATAAGTCGCTAGTACCGCATGGCGAGTTATTGTATCTCAGTCTATCAAATACAACACCCAATTTTACAGATTTGGTCCTTATGGGAAATTTACTCACAATTTGTTATGGTTGAGAAAGATAACGGAATATTGTTATTTAGAATAAAAAACAACAATAACAACTGTGTAGGTACATAATGTCTGTAAAAGTGTGGCATTCAAGGCCAAATCACGTTCGCTGCAGAAAATGTAGGTATTTTGAAGGTTTGTTTTTCTTTTTTTAAATTTCGTTCTCATTCATAAAACGAAAATGATTTTGGTGCTTTTCGGTGCATTCGACATTATGATGTTTTGTGAGTTTCTGTGAGTTTTTCTTCAATTTCGTTATTAGTTTGATATGGGTGGGTTTATAGGTTTATTTTTAAATTTCTTTTTTTTTCTGAAAATAGGGATAGTGGACGAATCATACTTTACTACAAAGTATAGGTACATTGCCAATGTACATACATAAGCATAGGTAGATATATTGTTTAGGCTAATGTTAGGTAGGTATGTAATTATTAATTACTTATATGTAGGTAGGTATTGATCATAATATGCACAAATGGAGGTTAGTAGGTTAATATGAATATAGGTACATACATATAATGTATATATTTATATTGTATATACACATATGTACATATGTATAACATAATTTGGGGGCGTTAGGTTAGATCTTTCAACTATTTTAGTACCGAGTATTTTTGGCAGATTTCTTTGCTACAAAACTGTCGACTGAAGAAAAAAAGATACCTAGGTATAATCAAAGTGGAGTAAGGATTCTTAAAGCCTACTGTTAAGATTTACCAGTGCACTGCGCGTATACACAAATAACATACAATTTCTACTCGAGTTGTTAAATTTTTTTATATACATTTCGTGGTAGGTATATGTACATAGCTTTAAGAATTATTTTCTTACTTTGTTTTTGCTTTTACGTATTTTTTTTGAGATATTGTTTTGCTTTAGGTTGCCGGTGGCATGGAAGTAGTTTTGACGTTTAGCAGTTTTTGTAGTCGCTTTAATTTTAACTTCCCATAGGAAGTTATTGGTCCGATTTGTCGAATTGAAAAATTTGACATTTCTCGACGTTTCAAGATCCCTAGAGTCGAAATAAAAGATTTTTAGAGAGATGTCTGTGCGTGCGTGTGTACGTACTATGTTCGTATGTCCGTTCATTCGCTAAGTTTTTTTTGTCGTCCATACCTCAAGAAGCAGTAGAGATATCGACTTCAAATAAATTTTGTTATACAGACAAAAATGCAGAAAGATGTAGAAAGGACTCTAAACAAAATTGGGTGGGTGTTTTTTTGCCAAAAAGAATTAAATTAAAATAGTAGTTGTGGTTATTTTCAATTTTCTCAAGAACTAGAAGTTATAAAGTCATCTAGTTTTCAGTTTTTGATCAAAAACAAATAAGAGCAATGAATTCTAAAAAAAAAACAGTCGATAATTTTAAAGTTTTGAAAAACTACACTTTGAACCTTTTTTTTAATTTTGTTTGCATATATTTTTAGTTTAAAACAATTTTTTTCAAAAACTGTGCATAGTTTTGACTTGATTTAAAAACAAGCTAATAGACAAAAATGTTGGCTTTAAAAAAAGGTATAATACTTAATTGTAAGTATTACCGTTATTTTTTAATTATTTTTTTCCATTTAATATACAAATTTTTTTAAATTGCCCCTACCGCCTAAACGGGGGAGATAGATCCCCCCTCCCATAGTAAAAAATGCTTGTTTGTAACTGTTCTATACAAATCCGGGGGAGAGTACGATAACTTAGGCGACAAAGTTTAATGACGGATTTGTATAGAACAGTTAAAAACAAGCATTTTTTACTATAGGAGGGGGGGTCTATCTCCCCCCGTTTAGGCGGTAGAGGCAATTTAAAAAATATGTACATTAAATGGAAAAAAAATAATTAAAAAATAACGGTAATACTTACAATTAAGTGTTATACCTTTTTTTAAAGCCAACACTTTTGTCTATTAGCCTGTTTTTAAATCAAGTCAAAACTATGCATAGTTTTTGAAAAAAATAGTTTTAAACTCAAAATTTGGACAAAAAAAAGTTAAAAATAAGGTTTAAAGTGTAATTTTTCAAAACCTTAAGATTATTTACTACTGTTTTTTTTAGAATTCATTGCTCTTATTTGTTTTTGATTAAAAACTGAAAACTAGATGATTTTATGTCTTCTAGTTCTTGAGAAAATTGAAAATTAGCAAAAAAAAAATCTTTTAATTAAATTATTTTTTCCTTGCTTGAGTATTTACGTAGTCTTATTTTGATAGTAATAATCGAATATGGATTAAGATATACCAAGGATAAATTAATTTTTCTTAAATCCAGCTTATTTAAATGCAAAAGAAACTTTGCATGCACCCCATCTTGCACCCACCGCACCTTTCACCCACCCAACCTTGCACCCAGTCCACCTCGCACCCACCCCAAATCCTATAGTGTGCCCAAGCAGGGGGGTTGCAGGGGGGCAGCATGCCCCCCCTTACAGATCCCACTGTTGCATACACCCAAACTCGCACACACCTTACTATTGCATACACCCAAACTCGCACACCATTGTTACTATCAAAATAAGACCACTCAAGCAAAAAAACAAAAATTAAATTAAAATAGTAGTTGTGGTTATTTTCAATTTTCTCAAAAACTAAAAGACATAAAATCATGTAGTTTTCAGTTTTTGATCAAAAACAAATAAGAGCAATAATTTCTGAAATAAAAACAATGGTAGATAATCTTGAAGTATTGAAAAATTACACTTTAAACCTTTTTTTTAACTATTTTTACTCAAATTTTGAGTTTAAAATTAAATTTTTCAAAAACTACGCATAGTTTTGACTTGAATTAAAAACTGGCTAATAAAACAGAATGTTGGCTTTAAAAAAAGGTATGATACTTAATTGTGAGTATTACCGTTATTTTTTAATTAATTTTTTTCATTTTAAATAACAATTTTTTTAAATTGCCCCTACCGCCCAAACGGGGGGAGATAGACCCCCCCCTCCCATAGTAAAAAATACTTGTATTAAGCCCCTCTACCAAAAACCGTTATTATATCTTGTCGCCTAAGTTATCGTACTCGTGCCCAAATCCGTCATTAAATCGCCAAAGTTATCGTTCTCTCCCCACCTAATGCCTTGGGGTGAAGGTACGGGCCAGGACGGAATCAGGGGACCCACTTCCACTTCTCTACCATCCAAATGTCATTTTTGATTAAAATCTTGAGTTCGAAATTTTTTACGAATGCAAAACTTGCCTACCTACACACATATATGACGCAAGTAAAAAAATTAAGTTCAGACCCATGATTTTCTGAATTGTGAAATTAAGTCTTAAATTGACTTTCTGAAGAATCCTTCATCTTATCAAGGTTATAACACCAAGGTTGTGAAATAACATGAGTAATTATCATTGGTATAATTTTGCGTTTAATGTTAAAAATTATTGGTTGGTGAGTGGCACAAAAAAACTTCGAAATCGTACCTATAAAAGAAAATTTCAAATCAATACAAAAAATACCTACTTCGACACTACATTTACGAAACTATACTTACTACTATACTCTGTCCAACAAAAATAGTCAGTACACGTCTTATGGGAGAGCTTTTTTCTTGCAAATGGTGCCAGTCAGTGGTTTTATTCCCTTTTTACCTACTGAAAAAGAAAATTCAACCACTGACTTACACATAAATTGTTGTTGTAATTACGCTTCGACGAGCGTACATCCCCACAACCTTTACCATGCGCAGACAAAGCCACACTGACACTGATAAATAATGTGTTCACAAACAACCCTCTTCGTATGTATTGAAAATAAGCAGATTGTTATTAGAGTTACCATTTCCTTGTTAATGCAAATCATGGTGGATTTTTCTTTGGATTTTGTTTGGGAGCTTTCAGAATGTGTGCTTTTTTAAAAGCTTTTGAGAACAAATATGGGAATGGTGTTGTCGCTTGCTGTTTTTCGGTAAGTGAAGTTTATTTATTATTCTTCGTAAATTAACCCTTTGTTCCCTTTTTCAAATATTTATATAAAAACTTAAAATTTATATAGAATGTGTATAATGAATAATGCATTTAAATAAAAAAAATAATATTCACTAAAAATTAAAAAAAAACCAGTAGGAATATAAAGAAAAAATATAGAGTATTTGGTTTAATTGCGAAACCACTAGGAAGCAAAGGGTTGAGTTTAAGCGAAAATTATGTATAATACATGGTGTAATTATAGATGGTGAAAAATAGTGATTTTGTTCATAAAAAAAATATTCTTTGAAAAAGTGTTTATTTATACGGTGTTTTATAATCAGTGCCAAAAAAAGAACTGCTTTTATTTTATTATAAATCTGTGCTGTGTTGTTTATAAATTGTGTATTTGTGAATATTGTGTGATACAGAATCGAAAATTTTCATTATTTTTTCATAATTGAATTTATGTTACTCTTAGTTTTCACAAAGGGGTTTTTGAATTCGGGATTATGTACATAATTTATAAATTTTCTTAAACGGAATTTATTTTTAACTTTCAATTTAAAATCAAAAGTTGGTATCCCTACTAATATTTATCAGAGCTTTTTCGAAATTTATAATGGGCACTACGGAAACCCTGTAATATTTGCTCTCTCTCACAGCTTAACGAGATTTCACTTCAGTCAGAGTGAGAGGTAAACGTCCTATCTTCTCTGTACTGACTATTTTTGTTGGACAGAGTATAATAGTTAATAAGTTAAAAAAACTTTCAATTGGATTTTCCTAAAAGTCACACATCTTAAAATAGAAGAGCTGACAAAGTTGAATTAAAGGCACCTACAACAGCAAACAACATATACCTATGTACCTACCTAAATATAAACTAAATTTGTTGTTGTTGATTAAGGCTAAGGGCTAAGGGTTTTCATTTATTTATTAAAAATGATAAAACAAAGGGAGGATTGAATCAAAAATAAAAGACACAATTTTCAATTAGGTATATCAAATTATATTCAAATTATCTGAATGTAATAAAAAATGCATTTTTGTTTTTATTTTAAACTGCATAGGTACCTACATAGGTATTTATAAATACTGTACCTACATACATACCTGTCTACTAATCTCATTATTATCGCACTGTCCGGATACTTTTAGGAATTCCCTATAAAATTTCATAAATTACGTGCCTACCTACCAATATCTTTTGTATCTAAAATTTGAATTTAAAATCAAACCCACATCCTGCAAAAAAAAATCACCTATTGATAAAAATCATAATTGATATTTATCTACAAAAAAAACTTTAAAGGTCAAACAAATCTATTCTTCAAATATTGCAGAAAACTTAATGCCAAATAAAAGCAAAATACCCACCAGCCGAAATATACATATGTAACTATAACCAAACGTATAACTATCCCAATATGTTTCTTCTTCACAAAAATCGCATCCTAGCTTCGTATACATAATAGCTACAACCATTTTTCATATACCTACAAAGATCGTACACAAGGGGAAGCAGAGTCATGAATGTAAATAAAAACAAAAATCGGTACAAGATCCTGAACAGCTGATGTAAGCATACATTCATCATCATACATTTCATTCATCCCCTTATTAGACACAATATTGAGACATTGCCGTTTTCCATATAAAAGTGCATTGATATAAAGAAAAAACAAAAACAAATAAATCGACCTTCATATGGAAGCTTTGTATATGAAAACATATGCAAGGATAGACTCAAATAAAATGAAGGAAATTGTGTCGACTTTTTGGCTGCCAAATTAACTGAGCTCCTTATTCTGCTGGCTGCTTATGGGAATGGAAATAATATTTTTCTCTCGCTCCGCCGAAATGTCTCCAATTTCGATTCTACCGCCAACGACGGCGTCCGCTTCACCAAAAAAATTCTTCCCATGAGAGTACTATAGTTTTCATATACAAAGAAAGTAGTTACTAATTTCCCAAAATCTCTTTGAGAAAGGGTATTCTATACAAAAACCATAATAAAAATGATGATATCATGTACAAAAACCATAGTACTATCTTTTAATTTTAAAAGAATACAATCGTGGACAAATTGTCGCTAGTGTTTCACACAAGTGGAGAGATTCAATTGAAGCAATGGGAGAGTATTTTTTAGTTTTCATAAGCACATCGAACAGACGCAACGCGAAGACACACACGGACACATGGTTATACTTCGTAACCTCTTAAGCAGCATTCACATAAGCGCGACCAACGAACGACGAATGAATTACAAAATGTGAGTTTATATACGTTTAAAGACATATTTCCACACAAAATCTTAACAAAACGAGAGCAATGTAGTTTCTATTTGATTTATGATGCATACTTTTACTTTTCAATATCATATATTGATAAATTTAAGAAAACAAATTTATTCGTCGCGAACAAAATTTTAGTTGATACGAACTGTCAAACTTTATTCGCGTTCCACATCATCCACACTCGCAACGAATAAAATAATCGCGCGTAGGTACTTAACCTAAAAAATCATTCTTGTTTTGGTTTCGGTGGTAAATGTCAAACTTCATTCGCGACGAATTAAAAACTCTCATGTGAAAGAAATGTCAAAATCGACGAATATTCGTTCATTCGTTGGTCGTGCTCATGTGAATATTGCTTTAAGTCGTTTCTATAAGATTTAAGGAATTCAGAAACAATTTCTAGGAAAATATTGAAATAAAGAAATAGAAAAGTTTTTGATTTGAATTATTAAAAAATCCTTGTATTTGAAAACCGTAGTGTCAAATAGGGCGGCATCCAACGTCTCGTGGAGAAATTATTTTCAGACTGGAGACTTTCAAATACTGAGAACTTAAAACAGACAAAAATAGTGAATAAGAACACATTTGTTTTATTTTAAGGAATATTGATATAATAGCACATGTTCCGAATTTCGATCGAAAATGAATTGAAATAACTTTTCAATTTCACGTGAAATGAAATTGCATGTTCTTCAATTCGATCGATTTCGAAAACTTCGAAATTGCTTCGAACTGTCAGAACTGAAAGATCAACAATTTTTATTTTGTTTCTGAAGTAAAATTGTTGCTGTTTTGAAGATGGATGCAATATTATTGGCAATTTTAAGTGAAAAAAGTAAGCAGAATTCAAGAGAAAAAAATAAGAAGACGAATTTTGTGAGACAAATCAAACATATTGACACAATGTACATAAGTGTGTGAAAATTATGTAGAATTGTTCTGATAAATAAAGTAATTTTAGATTAAGCAAAGACGCTTTTTTATAGGTTCTAAGGGAAATAGAACCTTTTGTAATACCTTTATCGATTCCTTCAATTCAAAAACTTGCTAGAACCCTCTGATTCCTAGCAGAAGGAAGCTATCAAAAATCAATTCACAGAAATAAAAAATGTGATTTGAATGCGTTCAAAATATGGAACAAACCGATGTACAGAACATCCATTTGCATGTTCGAAAATCCAATTCACGATAACGAATTGCGGAACACCCAAATTGACTTTCGCAAAGTGTATTCACAATAAGTGAAATGCAGAGCATGGGCAATTTGCCATAACTTACAATCTTTGTATATGAAATTCATAGGACTATCATGAGCAAATATGTTTTGGGAAACTACATGACGTATTGTCGTGAAGTGGAAAGATGCAATCAAAACGGGATTAAAGTATTATTTTCATTCTTGAAAAAACAAAGTTATCTTATTCTCTTCGATTGTTTTGGAAAGCTAAATACGTTTTATGGTTGCACTGGGTCGCACGAACTTGTATTCAAAGAGTCCGTACGAAAATAGTACCTATAATTTAAGATTTAAAAATAAACCTGCAAAATAAATTTGTCTTCGAACATATTAATGAAATTAGATTTCTCAAAAAATAACTCATTTTTTCAATTTTTTTTTGAAAATGTTTATACCTACAATTTTTCAATTTTTGTTTAAAAACTTTTTAGTATGCAGTTATTTAGAACATGTTAATAAATTTAACTTGCGAAATATAGGAACTATATGGAGATTTTAATCAAACATAATATTACGATGGAAGAAAAGTTCATTCGGTCCGTCTGTCCAGGACCCTACAACCCAAAGCATTGGGCCAATTGTCTTTGAATTTGGAAATAAAGGTTTTGAGCTGATTTGCGGTAGACATTTACTTCATATTTTTTAAACTAAAAAAGAGGAAAACCGAAAAAGGTTTAAGCAAGCCAGGAAGGCCTGCAACTTCCATATTCCAAGGACCACATTTTTGCTTGACTAAAAATCACGGCGAAAAATACTGCAATGTCCCAAAGTCAGTAAGAATTGTTGGCCATTCGTAAACAACATAAGAAATTCTAATTCTTCCTCGGTCCCTATACGCTTGTTGTTAGTGACACTCCTTTAGTAAGCTCTATTGAGAAAGCTAACTTGTTTGCAAGGCAGTTCGCCGAAAATTCCACCTTACCTGATATTGTCATGGCTCCCCTAGTTCTAGACAAGGGCGGATACAGACTTTTAATCAGGGGGGGTCACACACTTAACATATAGACGAGTTCTTACTCACCGCTTAAAAATGTTCTTTAATGTTTTGTAAAGGAGGCTAACAAAATTTAAATATTAACCTTAGATTTACACATTTCAAGGGCTAAAGTGACAACTTTAGTTATTTTATAACACTGTTGTCCAAGGTAGGTATAGTCTAACTATTTAACGACTACGACGACTACATATGAAAGCATTCCAAGATTCTAACAGTTTTCTAAATATGCCATATTTTTAAAAGCTAAAACACAATAGCTTAGAGGGTTTTTGTTGTTATATTTTTTTAATGTCATTTCTTTTAATGCGAAATACGCTACAAAAATTCAAAAACCCAGAAAATGAGAAAGAATCTGATATTAAGAATTTTCAGGCTTTTTATTACGTGGTTTTTTCGAACTCAATTTCGGGAGTCTATTATTACTATATCGTTATCAGTCTGCTCACTCGTAGATTGGAGCTGATGCTAGAAAATATTTTGATCTTAAAGGAGTCAACAAAACTTAAAAATTGAGAAATTCGTGTTTAAATCTCAGTTCTAGAACATCTAAAGCAAATTCACTTCAAAAAGTAGATTTCTTTAATTTAAGTTTTTGTATTCAACAGAAATTAATTTTTTAAGAAATAAAATGCAGGACTGGGTCGCTAGAACTTGCTTATTTCTTCAAAAAAGTCTGTTTAAAAATATTTCATATATTTTTAGATTTTAAAATGTACCTGCAAAATAAGTATTTCTCGAAAATGTAAATGCCATTTTATTTCTCAAAAAACCTAGATTAACTTATTTTTTTTTCAAAATCATTTTAATTTTTAAATTTTAACTTAAAAATATTTTTGGTAAGCACTAAATAAAGTGCTTATAAATACACACTTTACATTTAAATTTCGTTAAAAAATGTTCACCCCTTTCTAAGATATGGAGAATGTAAAAAGAAAATGTATATTTTTTTAAAAAATCAAAAAAAAAAATTATGACATTTTTGATCATCAAAAATAATCATCATCAATTTGATCATTTGATCATCGACAAGAGCTTGCACAAACGTCGAGAAATGTCAAAATTTTCAATTTGATAAATCGGACCGATTGCAATAACTTCCTTTGGGAAGTTAACAATGACATTTTTCAAATATTATTAAGACAGTAAAATCTCACCTTTTTGAGAATACCTAAACACAAAATAACGGTTCCATAGTTGGTACACTTCTGGATCAATACAAAAATATTATTATTAAAAGGAGCCAAGTTAAGAAAAAAAATTTACAAAAAACTAGAAAAAAATCAATCGAATTTTTGATTTTTGACTTAAACATTTTAATGGGGACTACTGTCATTTTTAGTCTTAATAAAAAACGCCTAACGCTAATCTGCTTAATTTCCAAGTTTGAACTCGATTGGTTTGGACTGTAGTTGCGAGGACAGACATCCGGGGGCCCATAATATTATAACATCGTAACATCATGTTTGATTAAGTTCTCAAGTTCGGAATTTCTTACGAATGGAATACTTTCCTTATAGTTCCTATAAGTTGCACGTAAAAATGAAAAATAAATTTAAAAAAATAACGATTTGAAATTATAAATTACGATAGATTTGACAATAATAAGGATGCATTGTTGTTTGAGAAGAAAATCGTTAATAATCCATCAGAAATTATTGCTGATGATACATTTTTTTTCATCAACCTAAGTATAGTGCCCTAAAAAGGATTTACACCAAAGTGTTTTAAGACAAAACTTTGGGGAAATGTGGATGGTTTTATTTCTGCAGAAATACATAGATAATTTTTTGGCATGCATGGGTTTCCACAAGTCTTAGGCGCAATTGACTACCCGTATTCAAATCCCAAAAATCGGAAAGCTCTCAGGGCAGTTCTATGAGAAAGGGATACTACTCGTTAAATACTCAAGCAATCCGCAACTTACCTTTTAAAAATCATCCAATTTTCAGAACCTTTTCGTTTGTTTGGAGGGGCCAAAAACAGTCTTCTCTACTGTGAGCATAATTCGAAACGATAGAGTTCTGAAATTGTCTTTGATGTAGAAGGTGGTTCCTAATACAACAATGTGAGCAAACTAATTTTGGAAAGAGTGTTTTTGTAACGACAGAAGGAATATTCATACAATTCGACAACTGCAATACATTTTCCATAGTTTATGATGTGAATGGACTTCAAATGCTCTTCAGAAAATTAAATTCCTCCATACAAAGTAATACTTTTTATGGTAGCGTATCCAGTTCAAAGACCCTGACTATTAACCAGGATATCAGAAAATTTAGGAGGCTATTATAAAATGACTAATGGCAAAAGACAAATACTACTAGTTTTTCAGTTATGTTTCTGAA
The DNA here is from genome assembly GCA_951509635.1 of Eupeodes luniger. Lineage (NCBI taxonomy): Eukaryota > Metazoa > Arthropoda > Insecta > Diptera > Syrphidae > Eupeodes > Eupeodes luniger. The sequence continues at coordinate 7,462,016 of OX608076.1, read as the reverse complement.
TATGAGCTTTTTGAATTTAAAAACAATTGTGAATTTTTCTCATATTCATTTTTAACACTTTACTAATGAAAGCTTTAAGAAACTTAAAGTATTTAATGAACATTTTAAGAGCTTTTGGTATTTCTAATGCTTTATTCAAGTTGTAACTGTAAGTGAAGTTTTCTTGGTGGAGGTCAACTCAGTGTTGTCTTTGTATATGAAAGGTGTTGTCGGCCATCTGTTATTTTCGTTTTATCCTTCCTTTTTTGTCTTGTCCATTGTTTAAATTCACGTTATTCTACGATACACAAAATGTATATCATTTCTCATCTATTATTTTATCCAATATCTAATCAAAGATATTCATAAAGGATTATAATTTTAACATTGGTCTGCCAATTGGCTATAGAATGAAAGACCATAACTTTCTCCTGTATTCAAATACTCTGTTTACAAATAAAACCTTTATTTTAAAGTTTAAAAATTCACTAAAAAAATAAGTTTGTGTTAAAAAATTTAAATGCTATTTAATTAACCAACAAAATCTTGATTTATTAAATTTTTTGTAAATATACAATTTTTCAATTCTAGTTTAAAATAGCTTTAGTATGCAGTTTCTTAGAGCTTATTAATGTACGTTTTACATTTAATTTTCGTTAAAACTATTGATTCGTTTTTAAGATATCGAATTGAAAAAAAAAAATATTTTTTTAAAAATCCAAAAAGTAAAACTTGACATTTTTGATCGTATAAGAGATAAGAGTATAAGGTCTTGAGCAGACAAAAATTTAGAAATCAGTTGATTAGTTGCTTAGGAAACTTAAATACAAGGTAGCGGCTCTAGGAGGGTACCCTTCTGGAGCGATACAAAATTTGTCGTTATTGAAAGAAGCCAAGTTAAGAAAAAAAAATGTAGAAAATTGCTTAAAATCTTAATTTCCAAGTATGAACTCAATCAACCCAATGGCTTAAGCTGTAGATTTTTTTTTAGATTAGAATAGACTTTATTAATATTGTAATGTGTATACACTATTTATCTCTTTTAATATCGTGTTATAGTAGAATAAAACATTTAGAATAAGTGGCAACATCTAGTGGCTAAGAGGAGAACTCGCTTCGTTAAGCATCTAGTGATTAAAGAGGAGAACTCGCTTCTATAAGCATCGAGAAACCAGGGCCGTCTTTAACCTTTTGGGGGCCCTGGGCACTTTTCGAAAATGGGGCCCCTGTATGATTATACAGAAATGTTATGTTGTGTAATAAAGGTATACAGAAAAAAACACATAACTTTGAATTGATATTTATTCTTTTAATTTTTTAAATAAATACATTTTTTTAATTCATTAAAAAAATAAATAGTTATTGCAGCATTTAAAACATATACATAAACAATGTAAAAATAAAAACAAAAAAATAAATATGTCATATAAAATTCAAAAATAAACAAAATTTAAATAACAGACAATTAAATAAGTTATTGAGATTGTAATTTAAAGAACAATATAGTGACACAGACTATATTTTGAGGTAAAAGAAAGGAATATTTATTGAAGGGGTCTTTTTCTTTATTTGAGATTAGTAAAATCATTGGTCACATCTTCAAAATCGATGCCTCTGAGGATGTCGCTTTCGATTGACATCAGCGACAAACATGTCAATCTTTCTTGAATCATTGTAGTTCTGAGTTCGTTTTTGATTCTTTTTAACTTAGAGATGGAACGTTCCCCACTGCAATTGGTCACCATCATACTTAAGAAAATTCTTAGTGCAATTTCAACATTTGGAAATTCATCTTCAATTTTATTAGTTTTTAAAAAATTATAAAGCTCTAGAATGTTGTCAGTTTTTTCATTTTCGTGTCGACTAATTTTCAAGTAGTCTTTTAAATTCAGCATGTAGTTCATCTCACATCTTCGGTGTAAAATTTAGCAAAAGATTTGCAGTTCTCTTTTAAGTCTTCTGAATTCAGATTTTTTAATCGAAAAAAATCAAAACGTTGGCCAATCTTCGAATACGAACCTAGTCGCTGTTTCAAATGAACGCTTAGTGTGTCGACAATGGGAAGAAAGGTTTTAATTTTAAATCTTTCTTTCCCAGTCAGAATTACTGAGGGTCCAGAGCCGTAAAAAAAGTCTGGCGTGAGCTTCTACACCTCATCCTTTCAGAAAGGTCCTTATATTCGGAATCCGGGTTTTTTTGTCTGGCTGATGAATCAAAGTTATCAAAATTGTCCCTGAGCCCAATTATAAATTCATCTATTGCACTCAGCAAATTTATTGCAATACAGAGTTCCAAAGTTCTGTAAGTATGATAAATTCAAGCTTGGACATTTTTTTGCAAAGACTAAATGCTTCCTCTCTGGCCTCTCGTGCCTGTCCTAAATCGTTCGCGATAGACATCAAAGCTTCTTCAATTTCTTGAAGTGCACCAGCTCGTGCCAACCATCTTGTTTGAGAAAGACTTTTTAAAACTTTTTTTGGACCTAAATGAGCAGTCAGTCATGTATGTCATCACTGTGTTATCGTTGTTGGTTGTTGTTTGTTTTGCTCCATTAAAAGAATCTTGTTTTCTTCTTGAAACAATTGTGAATAACTTTAAATTACTTTAAAAGTGTGACAATAAGTGATCCTGAGCCTTGAGTCTGGATTTGACTTTGTGTATTTCTTTAAATTGTTATAAATCTTGAAAAACAAACATTTTGTAACATTTGGTGATTTGGTTTTTCAGTGACATTTTACTTTTTTCTCCCACAAGTTTATTTCTCAGAGAAAATAATAATAATAAAATATCGTAAATATTATCACTCAAAGTTTTAAAATAATACATATTGTATGAGTACCTCCAAAATTCACTATTATCTGTTTTACGTGTTATATTAACTATCGTTGCATACTTTGAGGAGTAAAATTCAAATTCATTATCTAAACCGACAGCAAATACACGAACCATTCGCAATCCTCCAGCAACGTCGTCGCTACAAACACTCAATAAACTCATCATAATGTCTTCTTGCACCATATGCCATCAAACTACGGACTACCTGATTGATTCAATAATATGTCATGGCAATTGTCGACGATCATATCATATGAAATGTATTGACGCCTCTTATAGTACTATTAAGCTTTTCAAGGAAAGGAAATCATTTTACTATTTCTGTGACGAGTGCGATCCGTTTGCACAGATTAACATTACTCGCGACATAATACAAAATAAATATAATCTTGAAAAGCTTCATAACCAATTACTTCGTCTTACCGTAAAAGTTGACAAAATAACCACTTTGTCACCAGTACAAAATATTGAGTTTCATAATAACGAAGTCGAAATGACTAATAGTGGATCGCTAAATGACACCTCATCTTTAAACCAAATAACTGACGAAACTGATACAATTCACAACATGGATTCTCATAGTGTCGAAAATGAAATGACTCATAGCCGATCGCTAAACGATGCAGCATCATTAAAGCGGAAAATTGACGAAAGTGACGCCGAATATAGTGAAGCTAATCCCTCAACGAAGAAGCCTGCCAGGTCTACTTCTCCCTCTGCATCTGAACTTCCTTCTCAACATCTTCAATCAACTCTAACCTTATCAACATCTTCTGTCCCAATCAAAGCAAAAGCAACTTCACCATCATCAATAGAGCCATTACTCGCAAATGCAAACCCATCATCATCAACGTTAGCAAACTCATTGTTATTTTCATCTCTTTCAAACAAAACTCATCTAAACTCACCTATCTCATGTGGATTGAAAGTAGTAGAAGGCCATCGAACTTTATTTTTATCTAAACTTGACCCTTCAACAAACGCCCTCGATATTAAAAACTTTATTTCGAACAAGACTGATACGTCGCTATTAAAAGTTGAGAAAATGATTCATCGAAACCACTCGAAATATGCATCTTTTAAGATAAGAGTTCCAGACTCAATCTTCCACCTTCTAAACTCAACATCGCTTTGGCCAAAAGGATCATAATACACGAATTCGAGAATAAACAAAATAATCATATAAAGTCGTCATCCTTTAACCCTTTTCAAGAGACCCGGACAATGCATTATTATCGAAGAGGCAGATTCAACAAGTTTTGATTTATTACCAAAACGTCAATGGCCTAAGGACAAAGATCAATACGATCTATACAAATATTAACAATCTACAACATGACATAATTATACTCTTACAGAAAAATGGCTAAATAATTCCTTCATATATACCGAACTCTTTGACTCAACTTACCAAGTTTTTAGACGAGATAGGCACCAATCGAGCGACTCGGAGACAGTTGGTGGTGGAATACTATTCGCGGTAAAAAACTACCTTATATGCACTTTGGTTGATACTTTTGATCTTTCTGACGTCGAAATGCTATGTATTAAAATCAAATTGGAAACAGGTTATCTCTTTATCATCTCAGTATACATACCTCCAAGATCTACCAGTTTTGTATATGAAAATTACATACATTTAACTGAGAAGATCCACGACCAAATGGAACCTAATTATGAACTGCTGATCGTAGGTGATTTCAATCTTTCGAACCTCAACTGGACAAAATCATCAGATTTCAACTATTTTACACCTATCAGTCCAACGAGCACCAATGAATTCACAATTATTGATGGTTTAGCTTCTTGTGGACTTGTTCAATTTAATGGGGTTGCCAATCAATACAACAAATATTTGGACCTAATATTTTTCTCCGACACGATAAATACTGACGTAGCTGTATCTCCAGCCGATGTTAAACTAGTAGAAGAAGACCGTCACCATCCAGCTTTAAATATATCACTGAATATAAACGTGTGCAATATCCCTAATACATCAAATGAAAAACTTGAATTCAATTTTTAAAAATGCAACTTTAATGAACTAACTAACTTATTGTGTAATGTTGACTGGAATCAACTGCTCCTAAATCGTAATATTGATGACATGTGTCTAAATTTTTATAGTATTCTTTTTAACTGTTTTTATGAAACTACGCCATTACGGAAATCTCGCTATAAATCTAAAACTCCGCCATGGTTTGACACTCAATTAAAAAACTTAAAAAATAAAAGAAACACGGCATGGCTAAAATTTAGTAAAATTAGAGCAGTAGAAGACTTCAGGATTTACTCCGAACTTAAAAATATTTCCATTGACTACTCCAATATTCTATACTCTGACTATATTATAAAAATTGAAAATGAATTGAAACAGACCCCAAAAAACTTCTGGGATTTCGTGAAAAGTAAAAGAAAAACTGACGGTTACCCAAACTCTATGTATTTTAATAACACAACAAGTCATGACTCCCAAATAATTCAAAATATGTTTGCTAATTTCTTCAAAGATGCTTTCGACGTGCCTCCTTCTTTTCAAATTCCCGATTCGTTCTTTCCAGCCCAAAATTATCCACACCTTAACTCACTTGACTTGACAATATGTGATGATTCAATTGTTCGTTGTGTCTCAGAACTTGATGACTGTTTTCACCCTGGCCCTGATAGAGTACCATCATGTGTTTTAAAAAAATGTGTGTCTCATTTATCGTACCCTCTGTTTGTTTTGTTCAATGAATCCCTTAGAAGCTCAATTTTCCCACTATTATGGAAAAGTGCATTTATAACTCCGATTCATAAAAAAGGGTCTAAGAATGAAATAACGAATTACTGGCCGATTGCCAAACTTTCCGTTATTCCCAAACTATTTGAGTCCATTATCTGTAAGATGTTATCCTTTAATTGTAAATCAATTGTATGTGAAAATCAACATGGTTTCGTCCAGAATAAATCAACAATTACAAACCTACTTCACTTCACTTCTTTCTGCCTTGACTCCTTCGAAGATCGTAAGCAAGTAGATTGCGTATTCACAGATATCAGTAAAGCCTTTGACAAATTGTGTCACAAGACTTTAGTCCATAAACTTAAGGCCTTAGGGTTTAACGACAAATTCTTGACGTGGATCTCGTCTTATCTTAAGAACAGAAGTTATAGCGTTATATTCAGAAATGAACTCTCCGACCAATTTTACGTCAACTCTGATGTTCCACAGGGTAGCCATTTAGGTCCTTTATTATTTATCTTATATATAAATGACATAACATCCGTTATAAAAAACTCCTCCGTTTTAATATACGCTGATGACATTAAAATTTTCAAATCTATTAGTTCAATTAATGACTGCTCACAGCTTCAAGAAGATCTTCATAGTTTTAGGGAATGGTGCAATACAAACCGACTTTTATTGAATATTGGCAAATGTAAAACTATGTGTTTTACACGCAAAAAACAATTATAGATTATAACTATTTATTAGATTCTTCCTCCCTTTGTAAGTTTTCCGTTTTCTCTGATTTAGGTGTTATTCTTGACAGTAAATTAACGTTCTGTGACCATTATAACTTTATAGTTAAAAAAGCTAACAAGATTCTAGGTTTTATTAAACGTTCTTCTCGTGACTTTCGTGACCCCTACGTCTTAAAACTTCTTTATGTATCATTTGTCAGGCCAATACTTGAATACGGCTGTATTATATGGGCACCATACTATTCAGTCCATATAAACAGACTTAAAAGTATCCAAAAAAGATTTATGCGTTTTTGTCTTCGTTTTCCCAAATATTCACGCCACCTCCTTATTCTCAGAGACTTTTGCTAATAAACCTCCCTACACTTTCACAACATAGACAATATCTCCAATTTTTTTTTATTTTAAAATTAATTAATGGTTCTAATTATTATATCCGCAACAGCTCTGAATCGTCTAAATTTTAGCTATAGTCAAACTAGCATAAGAAAACAGATACCTTTATGTCCGATCTTTAGCAGAACTAACTATGGTATGAATAGCCCTTTAAATCAATTGATTTCAGTCTTCAATAAATTTTATAATTTAATTTCATCTGTTAATGACAATGTTAAAAGTAAACAATTTAAAGAAAGCTTTTTTAATAGGTTATAGTATTTATTTATTTCTATGTTAATTAAAATTTTAAATTAAAAATTATGTAAATAGCTATAAGTTTATATTAACGTTAGATAATTAACGTATTAAATAAATAAACTCCATCGATGAGAAGATACCGAAAAAAAGTTATACAATTTTTGAATAATGTTAAAGAATTTGGTTGGTTCTAAAACACACTCAGCGGCATGCACTCCTACCAAGTTTAATGAGTGCCCTGCACATGGTACAAAAGTGGAAAATTTACATTTTTCTTTTATTCTTGCCTGCACCAGAAAACCTTCCTGACATATTTGCCGCGTTGTCGTAGATTTGGCCTCTGCAATCTGTTATCGAAATGTCATGATCTTCCAAAACCTACAGTATGGTTTCCGCTAAATAATCAGATCTATGTTTGTTAATTGGAATAAAGGCGAAAAACCTTTCAACAGGCTCGCGATATTTTACGTAACGAGTAATACATAAATGTTAGTTGTCAGTTGATCAACATGAGACAGATCGGGTGTACTATCTACGCTTACTATTGACCTATAGAACAATCAAATAGTGAGAAGTGTAATCTTTCATCTATCTCGTTGATTGGACAAAAACAAAAACTCTTTACCTTGAAATCTTAAAAAATTGAGTGCCGTTCATCCGACGGATAGTTAAATCGCCTATGTATGAGTTACTGCGTTGATGCAAACTTGTATGCGCGTTGCAAAAATAGAGACACCATTATCTTTATTTTTTCATAAAGATACAGTGATATTCAAAATGTGTGTTTTTTTTTGTTTCTGTTAGAAAGCAAACTGCATTGCCACTCAGTTAGTTATTCATATTTCTTTTTTAATTTGAATATAATTACGCAGGGAATGTGATTTAAATTGTTCATCAAAGGTTGTTGTTCAGCAAGGAAAGAACGAATTCTGATCATTCTTTATGCATCTAAAATTGTATCGAAATATTTTTTCTTGAAAATAGACCAATAGAGGTTAAGTGGTGGTTCAGCAATTTGGGGGCCCCTGGTGATTGCGGGGCCTGGGCCTGGGCCCAATGGGCCCAGTGTTAAAGAGGGGGTGCCGTGACATAAGGGCAAGTGACATAAGACCAAATTTTAGAATTTGGCCTTATGACACTTTTCGAAAGCGTCATAAGGCCAAATTTCAACGGTTGGCCTTATGTCGCTTTCCAAAGTGACTTAAAGCCAATTAAGTCTTATGTCACTTTCAAACTTTATCTCTATCACCTGAGAAGATTGGAGATGTACCATAAAGTACATGCATTATTCATGTACATAATAGGTGACGTGAAATAGTACCAAATGAAATAACACCACATTTCAAATTTGGCCTTATTTCGTTGTTCAAAACGAAATAAAACCAATTTGGCTTTATTTCGATTTATAAAAAGAAATAAGGCCAACAAAAAAATGGAAACAACGCCGAATATTTTAAAATTCAAAAATGGTTGATTTATTGTCTAGAATAGTTACTTTTGCTAAAAGTAGCCCCCCTGCAACCCATCTGCTTTGAATCACTATAGGATTTGGGGTGGGTGCGAGCAGGGCCGTCGAGAGGAATTCCAGGCCCGGGACGGAAAAATCTCGGGCCCCCCATATTTACCATTTTTTATTTTGATGAACTCATTTTGCTCTTGTTGTGAAATTCTTACTTTTTCCAAGTGCTCCTGGAGTAAGGGGTCATAATGACTAATTAATTCCAAAATGCCCAAAAAATTACCATTATTTGGCTCTCCAATAAGATTGCCATCGCCTCGTATTTCTAGTCCCCTGGTGAGATTTTCCGGTCCCCCGAAACCGAATCAAAAATTTCGTTTACATCAGAAATAAAAATAGAAAAAAAGAAACTTTATAAAAACAGAAACCGAAATGAATATTTGTGTTTTGTTTTAATTTGCCTTATTTTGACTTTAAAAATTTTCAAAATAAAATAAATTTGAAATTTACGTTAAATTAAATAAGAAAAGCGAAACAATTTATTATAACTTTCTTTCAATAGTTCAGAGTTGCCCAATTTTCCATTAAATATTAACAAAAATGTACGCCAATAATAATCAGGGGCCCAGATCGGCAAGCTTGTGACTGATAGATTGGCAGATAACATGCAAACAGGGGCCCGATTGCGAAAGCATGAATGATTTTAAATTTTCGGGCCTCTAAAAATTTGTGGAAATAGGTATGTTGATGATAAATATAGAGTATATTCTCATTACTTTCAATTTTACGGGCCCCTAGAAAATCCCGGGCCCGGGGGGTTCCCCCCCCTTCCCCCCTCTCAACGGGGCTGGGTGCGAGTTTGGGAATATGCAAAGAACTTTTGCATGAGCACTAAAATCAAAGAAATTCCCAACAAAAAAAAAGCAAGTATGACTCACAGTTATGAAAGAATCACAACGCATTCGTGTTCTTTGCATATACCCAAACTAGCACCCAACCCAAATCCTATAGTGACCCCAAGCAGGGGGGTTGCAGGGGGGTGGCTGGCCCCCCCTACATACCTAGCTGTTAGTACGCCTTGCTATCAATTCAAAAAAAAAATTAAATCGAAACAATGCCAAATTGCTATTATTTCGTTTTCTAAAGCGAAATAAACCCAAATTGAAAATATGACCTTATTTCGAAGAAAATATCAAAACAAATTTGGTCTTAAGTCGCAAAAAAATTTGGCCTTATGACACTTTCTGAAAGCGACATAAGGCCAAACGTTGGAATTTGGTCTTATGACGCTTTCGAAAAGTGTCATAAGGCCAAATTTCAAAATTTGGCCTTATGACACTTGCCCTTATGTCACGGCACCTAAAGAGGGGTCTGCGAGAAACATCTAGTGGCTTAGAGGAGAACTGAATTCGAGATCATTCAGCGCATACAAGAACCTCGAAAGGGGCAACATCTAGTGATTAAGAGAAGAACTCGCTTCGTTAAGCATCGAGAACATTCAGCGCCTATAAGAATCTAGTAGTTTCTCGAACCGATTTGAGGTATATAAATAGGCGCTCGGAAGCGAAGCGGTTCATTATTGGTTGTGAACTGCGATAAGTAAAGGCTGTGTTTAAAAGTAATAATTGAAAGTAAAGACTGTGTTTGAAAAGTAATAATTGAAAGTGTTCAATAAATAAGTGGAACAATTTAAATAAAGTAAAATTGTGTTTTATTTATAAGTGTTGATAAGTTTTAATTATCGGACCAAGCCAAATATTACATTGGTGTCAGAATAAGGGATTAAAACTTATTGAGAATAAAAACAGTGAGCAGTGATTGAACTATTTTGTGTGAAGTAGTGAAGTTAAAAATTAAAAAAAAAAAAATAATAAAAAAATGAGTAAAGTTTTGAAAGACTTAACTGTTCCTGAGTTAAAGGCCGAACTAAGCAAACGTGGCGTAAGAACCGAACTCGTTAAACGGCTGCAGGAATATCTGGAGCAACAAAATGAAGACCCAGATACGTTTGCTTTCGAATTAGAAGCAAAAGTGGAAGAGGTAAATGCAAATGTTGCCTTATATAACATGGTGTCAGTTCTTTTAGCCAAATTTGAAGGAAATGAAAAGAATGTTCTCAAACAACTAGAAGGCCAAAGAAGCGACCAAAAGCAAGAACAGCAGAATGTTCTCAAACAACTAGAAGCCCAAAGAAGCGACCAAAAGAAAGAACAGCAGAATATTCTAGAGCGGTTCGACGATCAGAGAAACCTTTTGGAAGGCAGGTTTGCGGTCTTCGAAGGAAAAATCAATACTCTCGACGAGCGCGTCGAGCGCATCGAAAAACAAAATGCACGTATCGAGAAAATGGGCGAACGAATCGAAACCATTACAAATGAACTGGAAAAAGTGCGAAAGATGAAAGCTCGAGAACCTTCTGGTGAGTGCTCAAGGAAGAGAGAAGTGAATCCTCCAAGCTTTGATGGGCAGATTCCGTGGTCAATCTACAAGAAACTGTTTGAAGCAGCAGCGTTAACAAACAGCTGGGACGATCACGAAAAATACATTGCTCTTACGCTTGCTTTAAGAGGATCTGCTGCTGAACTACTACAAAGAGTGGTGACTTTACAGTTCTGGTAAACGCAATCAAACAGCAGTTTGGGGAGAGCCACATGACAGAAGTCTTCCGAGTTCAGCTTAACAATAGGACACAGAAAAGAGGTGAAGCTCTGCAGCAGATTCAGGCAGATATCGAGCGATTGGTTCACCTGGCATATCCAACAGCTGGTAACGAGATAATAAATCAACTTGCTGTTGAAGCCTTTGTGAGAGCTGTGGGCGATAAAAATCTCCAAAGAGCTATCCGCACTGCCGGAAAGCGAACACTACCAGAAGCATTGGCTTTCGCTCTGACGATGGAAGCTGCAGAACAAGCTTCCCAAAACGTGCATCGCGTAAGAGAATTAGAAGTCCAAGACTGCTCTTGTCAGAAGGCTACAGTGGAAAGGAGTCAGCGAGATGGACCAGCACGATGCTGGAACTGCAATAAGACTGGGCATCTACAGCGACAGTGCAGATTACCGCGAAGAGGAACCACATGCCAACACTGTGGAAACAGAAGTAATTCAACAGGTCAAAGCAACACCAACAACATTGCTTCCGAAGTTGTTTCCTACTCGGGAAACGAATAAGAACCAACTTCGAGAGACAGAAGCTGGTTTCTGGTATCGATGGCCCCAGAAACGACATCCCGGTTTCTCAAACGAAACGTGACAACAAGAGCCTGACCGTGGAAGCAAGTATAAACGGCGTCAATCGTACGGCAAAACCTCGTCAAAAAGGCATGGCTCCACAACACCAACAGCTACCGTCTAAGGACTGCAACTGGAGAGGCCGCAAAAGTTTATGGTGAGGTACGTCTTAAGATTCGGATGGCAGAGTTGGAATTCTCTCACCCGTTCCTGGTAGCAGATATATATATGCGACGAGTGCATTGTCGGCGTCGATTTCATGAAAGATTACGGAGTGATATTGGACATCGGGAACCAAGTCCTGAAATATCGAAACATCGAGATTCCGATGATCTATGGGACTAACTCGTATGAGACCTCGCCATCTGTGAAAACAGTCATCAAAGAAGATCTCACTTTGCCTGCTTCTTCAGAGGTATTCGTGTGGACGAAATTGAAGGGTAAGCCTGGCAGCTATCGATACTTCATGGTCGAACCAGCATCTGAAAAGTGCTCTCAAAACGTCACCATTGGGAAGACTCTTGTGAGACCTTTAAAGAACATGGTTCCGGTACGAATACTGAACATCAAGCCGTATGAAGTTGAGCTTAGAAAAGGTGAGATTGTCGGACAATGCGAATCTGTATCAGCGATAACAAAGATCAACGAAGAAGAGTCAAGACAATCCTTGAAGTCCGAAGAGCTTAACTCCATAAAGGCGAACATTCTCAAGTCATCTAATCTTGGCCACCAACAACGAAGAACTGCAGAAGGTCTCCTCGTAGAATTTGCAGACATCTTTTCGTCATCGAAAGGGAAATATGGCAGAACGCAACTGGTGCAACATCGAATCAATACCGGGGATGCAAGGCCGATTCGTCAACCTGCAAGACGCCTTCCACTAGCCAACCAAGGTGATAACCACCATAAAGGAAGAAGGTCTGATCGAAAACTCACAAAAAGCACAATGGTTCTCAACTTTGGACTTGAAAAGTGGTTACTGGCAAGTCGAAATCCATCCTGATGACAAAGAAAAGACAGCATTCTCAACAGGAAACACCAGTGCTGACCTATCTAACTCCAGGAAAACCGTTCATAATTGATGCTGATTGATGAGCAATGTCGGGATAGGTGCTGTACTATCACAGGTGCATAATGGCGAAGAAAAGGTGATTGCCTATTACAGCAAGGTACTCTCGAAGTCGGAAAGAAACTATTGTGTGACCAGAAGAGAACTTCTTGCACTCTGATTTTGGCAACAAAGCACTTCCATAAGTATCTCTATGGACAGAAGTTTCTTCTCCGAGCTGACCATGGAGCACTTAACTGGCTTTTGAATTTCAAGAATCCAGAGGGTCAAGTGGCAAGGTGGATTGAGAGGCTGCAGACGTGCGATTACGAAATTCAACATCGGAAGGGGAAGCTTCACTCAAATGCAGATGCACTGTCTCGGAGACCATGCAAGCAAGACTGTAAGCATTGCAGACGACAAGAAGAAAACGAAGTGGTTACTGTCCAACGAACCAGAGCCGATCCCATTTATGGCTGAAGCAACGACGAGCTGAGGAAGGCTCAACAAGAAGACTCAGATATCGAACCCATCCTCGCTTGGAAGGAACACCAGGAAAAACCAGAATGGGCTGATATCTCCGATAGAAGTCCGACTCTGAAGGCCTATTGGGCACAGTGGGACTCGTTTCATGTCCAAGAGAGTGTCCTTCGACGTAAATGGGAATCAGCAGATGGAAAGTCTTATGTAATGCAGCTAGTCTTACCGAGATCGAAGGTTATGGACGTTCTGCGAGAGATGCATGGTGGAGTTTCGGGAGGCCATCTAGGCGTGAACAAGACGCTAGAAAAGGTTCGACAACGATTTTACTGGCTACATGGAAGGGAAGATGTCGAGAAATGGTGCCGAAAATGCGATACCTGTGCTGCCACCAAAGGACCGAACAAAGAGAACCACAGCCAAATGCAGCAGTATAATGTCGGAGCACCCTTCGAAAGGATTGCAGTAGACGTGGCGGGTCCATTTCCGGAAACAAATAATGGAAATCGTTATATTCTGGTCGTCATGGATTACTTTAGCAAGTGGCCTGAAGCATACGCCATTCCAAATCAAGAAGCCAAAACAGTCGTAGACCGAATTGTCTTCAACTGGGTGAGCAGATTCGGCGTTCTATTAGAACTGCATTCTGATCAGGGAAGGAATTTTAAATCAGATATGTATTTCAGGAAGTTTGTGGGCTTCTTGATATCAAGAAGACAAGAACAACACCACTTCTGATGGCATGGTCGAACGATTCAACCGAACCCTGAAGGAACATCTTTTCAAAGTTGTGGACGACAACCAGCGAAATTGGGATCGACACATTCCACTGTTTTTGATGGCGTATCGAAGTGCAAGACATAGCTCAAGTGGCCATACACCGTCTGAGATTTTGATGAGAAGGAACATCAAACTGCCGAGCGAAATAAAATGTGGATTTCCCACGTCGGAGCCGCAAGCCGAGGATGACTACATTGATGACCTCAGAGAAAGACTCCTTCAGATCCACGAGAATATAAGGTTGAAAATAAAGATTTTCAGTGAGCGAATGAAGACACGCTACGATATACGAGCTACAACAACAGAGTTCCAAGCAGGAGATCGGGTGTGGCTCTACAATCCCCATCAACAAAAAGGGTTGTCACCGAAACTTCAACGGGAATGGGAAGGTTCATATACAGTCATTAGAAAAATCAACGATGTCGTGTACCGGATACCAAAGGGAGTCAGAGGAAAACCTAAATTTGTACATCGCGACCGGCTACATCGCTACAGTGGTGATGAGAACGATGGATTTGTTCGGGACGATCGATCCTAAGGACGGGGCAATATAGTGTTATAGTAGAATAAGTACGTATAAACCGTTTATTTGTAGTAATAAACACTTGTGTAGAACATTTAGAATAAGGGGCAACGTCTAGTGATTAAGAGGAGAACTCGCTTCGTTAAGCATCGAGAAACATCTAGTGGTTAAGAAGAGAACTAGCTTCCTTAAGCACCGAGAACAACCTAGTAGTTTCTTGAACCAATTTGAGGTATATAAATAGGCGCTCGGAAGCGAAGCGATTGATTATTGGTTGTGAACTGCGATAGAGTAAAGACTGTGTTTAAAAAGTAATAATTTAAAGTAAAGACTGTTTTTGAAAAGTAAGAATTGAAAGTGTTCAATAAATAAGTTTGGAACAATTTAAATAAAGAAAAATTGTGTTTTATTTACAAGTGTGAATAAGTTTTAATTATCGGACCAAGCCGAAGGCACGAGTACGATAACTTTGGCGCCAAGATATAATAACGGTTTTTGGTAGAGGGGCTTAATACAAGCATTTTTTATTTATTTATTTATTTATTATTTAAAATGGAAAAAAATAATTAAAAAATAACGGTGATACTTACAATTAAGTTGTATACATTTTTTTAAAGCCAACATTCTGTTCTATTAGCCAGTTTTTAAATCAAGTCAAAACTATGCGTAGTTTTTGAAAAAATTAATTTTAAACTCAAAATTTGAGTAAAAAAAATTAAAAAAAGGTTTAAAGTGTAACTTTTTCAATACTTCAATATTATCTACCATTGTTTTTATTTCACAATTTATTGCTCTTATTTGTTTTTTATCAAAAATTGAAAACTAGATGATTTTATGTCTTTTAGTTTTTGAGAAAATTGAAAATAAAAATTTAATTTTAAACTCAAAATTTGAGTAAAAAAAGTTAAAAAAAGGTTTAAAGTGTAACTTTTTCAATACTTCAAGATTATCTACCACTGTTTTTATTTCAGAATTTATTGCTGTTATTTGTTTTTGATCAAAAACTGAAAACTAGATGATTTTATGTCTTCTAGTTTTTGAGAAAATTGAAAATAAAAATTTAATTTTAAACTCAAAATTTGAGTAAGAAAAGTTAAAAAAAGGTTTAAAGTGTAACTTTTTCAATACTTCAAGATTATCTACCATTGTTTTTATTTCAGAATGTATTGCTCTTATTTGTTTTTGATCAAAAACTGAAAACTAGATGATTTTATGTCTTTTAGTTTTTGAGAAAATTGAAAACATGCACTGTTTGGTGTGGTTTGTACGCTGGTGGAATCATTGGACCGTATTTTTTCAAAGATGCTGTTGGACGCAACGTTACGGTGAATGGCGATCGCTATCGTTCAATGCTAACAAACTTTTTGTTGCCAAAAATGGAAGAACTGAACTTGGTTGACATGTGGTTTCAACAAGATGGCGCTACATTCCACACAGCTCGCGATTCTATGGCCATTTTGAGTGAAAACTTCGGAGAACAATTCATCTCAAGGAATGGACTGGTAAGTTGGCCACCAAGATCATGCGATTTGACGCCTTTAGACTATTTTTTGTGGGGCTACGTCAAGTCTAAAGTCTACACAAATAAGCCAGCAACTATTCCAGCTTTGGAAGACAACATTTCCGAAGAAATTCGGGCTATTCCGGCCAAAATGCTCGAAAAAGTTACCCAAAATTGGACTTTCCGAATGGACCACCTAAGACGCAGCCGCGGTCAACATTTAAATGAAATTATCTTCAAAAAGTAAATGTCATAGACCAATCTAACGTTTCAAATAAAGAATCGATGAGATTTTGCAAATTTTATGCGTTTTTTTAAAAAAAAAAGTTCTCAAGCTCTTAAAAAATCACCCGATATAAGCCTTTCCCAGACTACCTAGGAGGTAGACTTTCAATGCGTTTTTTTATTGAGGTATCCCCAGGAGGCCTAAACCATTAAACTAAAACGCAGCGAAGAAATGAGCAGAGGGGAAACTTTTAAACTTGGAAACTTACCTTTCTGGCCTTACATTTTGCAAATTCAGAAATGAGATCATCAAATTCTAAAGAATTTAATAATTTCTTTTCAATGGACATTATAGATAATCCTACCAATCTCTCTTGAGTCATGGTTGTCCTATAAGATAATTTTTAATAATTTTAAGTTTAGAAAAACTACGTTCTCCTGAAGCTACCGTGACCGGGATTGTATTAAGGATTTGGAGAGCAATTACTAAATTCGGAGCAAAATCTTCAAGGTTTGAACTAAAAATAAAATTTAACACATCTAAACTTGAGCTTTGTATTGTAATAAGCTGGGATATTACGGTTAACTCTTGAAACAATTCTTCTCCATCTAAATCTTTAAAACTACTTTATGTTAAAACATTCTGCAAATTAAGGCATGAAGCACTTACATTTTTATTTTTTAAACATTCGCTTATGTTACTTAAAAATGAAAAATTGATACTATACGTATCAAACCTTTCAAGTATTTAAAAAAAGATCAACTTTAAATCTTTGTTTCGGGTCTAATATAGTATCAGGACATTCATCAGCATAAAGTATTTTTCTCCGTTGAGATAGCAATGATGAAGCTACAGGAAACATATTTGGTATTTCTAGGGAACTAGCAATACGCTCGGTTAATTGAACATAGTACCTACTTATTATATTTTTCATCGGAACGCATTAAAATCAAACTGGTTTTTGTATTTTCTATAACTGTTATGCCAGTTGACAGATTAACGGACGGACTTTGCAAATATTTACTAGTTTAATTTATATTTTCTAAAATATCAATCCAAATAAGCAGGCAGCAAATAAATGTAAAATCAAAAATTTTATTTCCTTACGATTCTGCAATGTCTTTTGCCTAAAGATTTCTTAATTCTATAAGGGTTTCATATATTTCTTCTTAATTGCATCTAACCTGCTCTCTCATCTAGTCTCAGAAGGGGTTTCAAAGTATGACTTGGAATTTTTTTCTTATAAATATCCCACCTCGTTGTGGAACTTGAAAAAAAGTTATACAAACATTGCCTTTGACACAGTCTGGCACAATGCCCTTATTTTCAAACTTGCCAAATTTAACTTTCCTATCCTAATCATAAAATTTATAAAAAGTTTTCTGGAAGACAGAAAATTCGCAGTCCATTTGGGAAACGTAAGATCCTCAATGTATGAAGTTCCCGCAGGCGTCCCGCAAGGATCTGTTTTGGGCCCAATTTTATTCAATATTTTGTTGTCTGATTTCCCGATTCCCAACCCAAATGTTAGCTTAGCAATGTTTGCTGACAATACCGTTTTATTTGCCTCCGGTGTTTTATTTCAAAATGTCTTCACTGAATTGCAAGAAGCCATAGTTCTTATTGAGAAATATTTTCACAAATGGAAAATTAAAGTCAACGGTACGAAGACAATAGCAACATGGTTTACACGTCGAAGAAATTCTTGTTACTTATTGGACAAAAACTAAAAATCTGTGCCAATGAAATCGAATGGTCAGATAACTGCAAATACCTCGGCATATTTTTAGATAAAAAGCTTACTTTCAAAACACACATATCTAATACAATTAACAAAATCAACATAACAATAAAGATTTTATATCCTTTCATTCACAAGAACTCAAGTCTAAGCAAGCAAAATAAATTAATAATATTTAAAACTATTTTCCAACCAATACTACTTTATGGCGCACCTGTTTGGTTTGACTGTGCTCACTCGCACATTCAAAAACTTCAAGTAAGTCAAAATAAAGTTTTGAAAATGATGCTCGGATTGCCATGGCATTACTCAACTAAAAGACTCCATGATAAGGCTAATGCTTACACAGTTAAGAACCTTGTTAACAAACAACAAGAGAAATTTTTCTTAAACTGCTCCTTCTCTGACAACAATCTTATCAAAAACATAATATCTAACCAAAATAACACCTAAAATTACAGTCAACTTCTGCATTTTGTTGATAATGGGGCCTAAGCAATACTAGTTTTTAAGATTCTAATAAGGGTTTTTCTTAGTAGCGTTTTCCCTTGAACCATAAATTAATTTTAAATAACACTTCTCTTTATTATATATGTATATTTGAATTAAAGATGTAAAGAATTAAAATGTTCTAAATCACTTGCTAATGAAATAATGTAAAATGTAAAAGATATTGTATATTAAGCTACAAATAAATAAATAAATAAATAAAAAACATTGAATTGTATCGGAAAATTTAACTGCATAAAATGAGCACCGAGCAGCATCATTAACCACTAAATTTAAGAAATGCGGGCAACATGGAACTAAAAATGCTATTGGTTCCAGGGTTAGAATTCGATTCTGAACACCCGCTTCTTTTCCTTTCATATTCGAACCATCATCATAACTTTGGCTTTGACAGTTACTTATTAAAATTTCATGTAATTCAAGCTTGTCTAAAATCAACTGAGTCAGAGTCATTCCCGTCTTGTCTTGTCACAAAATACGTCACTTCTATTAAAAACTAATAGCTATTTATTGAATATTAATTAACCAATAAAGCGAAAAAAGAATTGAAACAATGTGCATTCTGCACCAGACTAGATATACATACAAAAATTTAAAAAAAACTTCATAATGTAAATGTTTTATTTTTGTTTGTATTTTTTGTATTTAATGAAATAAATAGTTTGGATTTTTACAGCAATAAACGCCTTGTCTTTGGTTAAGAAATAATGTCGATCACTTCATCTGGATCCACATCAATACCTGAGTGAACAGACAGCATTGCAAGTGCGCTTAGTCTTGGATGGCCCATAACGCTTCGGGATACTGTTTTGATCCTTTTCATCGTTGAAAAGATTCTTTCAACGCTAGCTGTTGTAACTGGTAGTGTGGCCAAAATTGTAAGCAAGTAGCTTATGCTCCTGAAGTAGGTCTTGTCACATACACTTAGTCCAAAAAGTCTCCGTACATCAGCCTAATTTTAGTGTTTTTTTTGGAAAAAAGTACTAGGAATAAATGTAAAAACCAAAGTGGTAACATTGAAAAAAAGTTAGTTTTAGTTTTAGTTAGTGATTGTGATTTTCAAAAACCCGTTTTTAATATATTGTCATAGTAAATATTTTATCTCGAATCATCAAAAAGAAAGCTGCTGTACGGAGACTTTTTGGACTATGTGTATATCTAGCAGTTTCAGAACATCGGAAGAGGGATCCATCGGTGAAATTTTTTCGCACCAGAGTATGTACTCCGCTTTAACAGCTGACAAGGATATTGCGTTATCGAAGTACAGTGTTAGATTTTCCATTTCATTTACTCGATTGGCGGCAGCAAAACCTGGAAGCAGAGCTTGAAACGATAGTAAAACGTCCTCGTTGACCATAAATCTGTCAGTAAGATTTTGTGTAAGAGAATCTAGATAGGGAATAAGTATAGAAACTCTAAAATAGTCTTCTGGACATGATGTTTCTGGATTAGAGCGCGTTGTTTGTTTCAAAGAGAGCCTTGGAATTGTTATGCTGACTTCAAATAAATCTCTGGCAAGTTGTGATGCGGACTGAAAAGCGTCTCTGAAAAAGCCTCTGGCAGTTTCTCTTATGTTCTTAAGAGAACTTAAGACTTGTTTCGTGTGATTTATTGCAGACACGAAATTTAAAGATTCATTTTGAAGGAAAATTGATAAGGGTAGCGTTAAACTAAAAAGTTTTTCGCATACCATGAGGCTTACCAGAAAATCACTTCTTTGAATTGCTGCTAACAGAGTTGATGCTTTTGAAGACATTGCCCACGTCTTGGTGGATATTTCTTCAAGACTAATAGCAATACATTTGAAGAGCTCTACAAATGAAAGAATGCTGTCATGCCTTTCAATAAACCTTGTTTCACAAAGGCGCCCCTCTAGCCCCCCCCCCTGGCTACGTGCCTGATTGAGGGTAAGCCACACTGGTAGTAATATTCTTAGAACCAAATATTTCTAATAAGTCCTTCATTAAAGAATTACACAATTCTGTCCCGTTGTCACACAGTATTATCTTTGGTACTCCAAATATAAGTATCCAATTTTCTACAAGAGCCTTAGTCACTATACTAGCTTCTTTACTTTCTATAGAAACAGATTTAATAAACTTAGACAGATCGTCTTGAATCGTAAGTCCGTATTTGTTGATAATTTTGTCCTTTGGACCTGTCAAATTTGTCAAATTGCGATTTTTTCTAATGCATGATTTGCACTTGTTACAATAGTCATTGGATTCCTTGAGGGATGTCTATCTATTTTTTCTGTTTGACAAGCTACACATTTAGAAATATATGTTATTACATCTCTATTGAGACCTTTCCAATTATATTTTTGTTTTATTTTATTAATAGTGGCTTTTTGGCCACAATGACCTCCTACAAGGCCTTCGTGATACTCTTTTAAAATTTTAGTTTTAAATTCACCATCTATAACTTCTTCTATTAGGGTTTCACTTGTAATTTCTTCTGTTCGGTTATTCAGAATTTCATTAACTTCTTTTTCTACGTCTAAATCCGTGCCTTCATTTTCATTTTCTCTTCTAAAATGTTAATATTTCGACTAAATTCGTCTGCAACAACGTTATCACAACCCTTTTTATACTCAATCGAATAATCGTATTCCTCTAATTTAAGTCGCCATCGAACTAATCGAGATCCAGGATCTTTCACGTTAAAAAGCCATTGTATATACATAGGCTTATGATCAGATCGAATTACAAAATTTCTACCTTATACACATGGTCTAAGAACCTTTACTGCCCATACGATTGCCAAGCATTCCTTTACCGTTGTGGAATAGTTTTTCTCCGATTTACTTAATGATCTGCTTATAAATTGCAATGGCAGATATTTTCCATTACTTTCTTGGCTTAATACTGCCCCTAAACCGTAATTGCTTGCATCAGTTGTAATAACGAATTTCTTATTATAATCTGGGTATTGTAAAATTACGACATTTCTTAACGCTTCTTTTAGTTCTAAAAATGAGTTTTGTTGCTCCGCAGTCCACTTAAAATCAGAATTCTTTTTCAATAATTTGTTTAAATGAAACGCCTTCTTACTGAAATCCTTGATGAATTTCCTGTAGTAACCTATCATATGAGGAATAATTTTATTTCTGTTTGGTTGTTTGGTGGCTTAAATTTATCGAGTGCTTCTACCTTTTGTGGATCTGGCTTAACACCTTTTTCTGTAATAACATGACCTAAGTACGCAACATCTTTTTTGAGAAATTCGCATTTATTCATTTGGAGTTTTAAATTTGATCTACGCAGTTGTTCAAAAACCTCTATTAATTTTTGATTATGCTCGTGAAGAGTTTTTCCATAGATAACTATGTCATCTAAATAAACGAAGCACTTTACACCTTGTAGTCCACTCAGAACACTGTTCATAAGCCTCTGAAAACACGCCGGTGTGTTTTTCAACCCAAAAGGCATTTTCGTGAACTCATAATGCCCATATGGCGTAGAAAAGGCAGTATTTTCAAAATCTTCCTCAGCGACTGGAATCTGATGAAAACCAGATGTAAGATCTAAAACAGAGAAATATTTACTATTACCTAACTGGTCTAATATCTCACTTATATTCGGGAGTGGATAATTGTCAGCAATAGTAATTTCATTTAACCGCCAGTATCCAATAGCTTTGAGCTCAATGTAATGTATATCTTCATCAAAATTTATTACTTTAACTAAACCTTTTCCATCACTGCGCACCAAAGTAACGCAATCTGGAAACAATATACCATTTATAAATATATACCATTAACTTCGCACCTGGGGGGTATTTCTTCCAAGTACTGCCCCTCAAAATTGATATTTTCATCAAAACTTTTCTTATTTCTAGGAGATTTTTTATTGGCAAGTTCTACACTTTTTCCGAAATTTAAAAAGATAATCTCGTTCTTTCTCCTAAGAGTTTTACGATCATAATCTACAATGAAAGCATTGTCTTTCAAAACATCATTGCCAATAATACCGTCATAATTACTTAAATACTCCTTATTTATGAAGTGGAATTCTATTAAGTAGTCAGAATTCCCAAAATCCACAGATAAATTACACGTACCTAAACTTTTTATGTTTCTGTTCGCTATACCTTTAAAATTAAGAAATTTAATTTGTGTTAAGTCCTTTTCAAAAATGTTATCAACTTTTATTAAGCTTACAGCTGCTTCTGTATCTATTAACATTCTACAGCTTTTATTTTTGTAATTCATGATAATATGAGGACTTTCTGGAGTGCGTGAAGTTAGCCCCCCTTTTTTCGATTTTCCAATTTTGGAAAGTTGTTCCAGGTTGTTCCCGGTTTGTTCCGCATTGTTCCAAAGTTTTTTTTGAAAAATACCCAAAAATGTGGGTTTAAGACTCCAAAAACTGTTTTTGGCCTAGCCCCCCCTTTTCGAAAATCGATTTTTTGAAATTTGTTCCAGGTTGTTCTAGTTGTTCTGAACATTGTTCCAAATTTTTGGACCTGTATGATCAAAATTTTAAAAGATATGGGCAAAATTTGAAAAAATTCTAGCCCCCCTTTTTCGAAATTTTTTTTAGATTCTAAAAAGTGTTCTAACCATTGTTCCAAAAAATAAGAGTCGTGAAATGTATATTTTAAAAGATATTACCCCCGAATTTTTTTTTCAAAAATGCAAAATACGTCTCTCCAATTTTTTTTTAAAGCCTACATTTTAATAAAACGTGATAAAACAAATGTACAGCAACCAAAACTTGGCTTATAACCTACTTTTTACGCTGATGATCGATCATTAAAAAAAAATCTCGATGTCTTTTAATTTTGTAAAAATTATTTTAGCTCCCCCTTTTCAAAAATCAATAATTCAAAAAATGTTCCAAGTCAAACCATACTTCCCCCAGTTCGTGTCCAAATTTCATCGAAAACCATAAGCAAATATAGCTAAAGGCGCACATAAACGAAAAAAATTATATTTCCCCTCCCTAGTGCCCCCCTTGAAAAAATTAAAAATTTTAAGCCAAAGCTGTAATCTTTCAGCAAAGACCAAAACGTCTTTAAGATTCCAACTCTATGAAATTAATAATGATTATGCCTGCATTCAAAGAAATATCCCCAACCCCCCCTTTACAAACACCCACATTTAAAAAATATTTTTATATGCATAATCACTCACATCAAATTGTTCCAAAGTTTCATTTAAATATGTTCAAAATAAAGATATTAAGTCCAAATAAAACTTAACAGTGAACCATTCTGCTGTTAACCATATTCTGGCCCCCCTTTTCCGAAATTCAAAATTCCAAAACTTATTCCCAATTGTTCCGGGGCTCTTCTAAATTGTTCCAGAGATTAGTTTCTTAAAATTGATTCTTAGTAGGAAAAATTTACAAAAAATGCTCCCCCAACCCTCGTCTTCCAAAATCGAAAATCTAAAACTTGTTCCCTATCCAAAATCACTCAAATCAAATTGTTCCAAAGATTCATTCAAAAATATTCAAAAATGAAGATTTTAAGCCAAAAAAACACATTAAGTCGAAAAATCATGTTATCCTTGTTCTGGCCCCCCTTTTCCGAAATTCAAAATTCCAAAACTTGTTTCCAATTGTTCCGGGGCTCTTCTAAAGTGTTCCAGAGGTCCGTTTCTTAAAATTGATTCTTAGTAGGAAAAATTTACAAAAAATGCTACCCCGCCCCCTTGCCAAAATCGAAAATCTAAACCTGGTTCCCTATCCAAAATCACTCAAATCAAATTGTTCCAAAGATTCATTCCAAAATATTCAAAAATGAAGATTTTAAGCCAAAAAAATACTTTTGCTAGCTATCATGATACTACCATTAACTTCTACCACGATCCTGTTTTAACCAACCTTGTAGATACGTCAGTACTTGAATTCAATCGAATTTCGATAAGCTTAAATCTTAAAAATAAAAAATCTCCTGGAATGAATGGTATTCAAAACCAATTCCTTAAAGAACTTCCAATGAGTGGATTTGTTTATTTAACTTCTATAATAAATGCCTGCTTTAAAATTCAATATTTTGCACTAAAATGGAAGATGGCAAAAGTTGTTCCAATATTAAAATCTGGAAAACCTCGAAGTGATCCACTAAGTTATAGGCCAATAAGCCTACTGAGTAGTATGAGTAAGATTTTCGAAAAATTAATTCGCAGCAAATTAGAATTGTTTTTAAATGATAAGAATATCATACCAATACAGCAATTTGGTTTCCGGAAAGAGCATAACACATCACACCAGGTCTTAAGAATTTGTGGACACGTAAAAGAAAAATTTAGAGAAATAAAATCAACAGGATTAGTTTTGCTAGATGTTGAAAAAGCGTTTGACACTGTTTGGCACAATGCACTTATTCATAAACTCATTATAAATGAATGTCCAACCTTTTTAATAAAACTTATACAAAGTTTTTTAAGTGAAAGAACATCCAGAGTTTCACTTAATGGAAAAAATTCAGTCTCAAAAACTATTCCTGCTGGCGTTCCTAAAGGATCAGTGTTATCTCCTACGTTGTTCAATATTTTTATCTCTGATTTTCCAGTTTTGCAAAATTTTGAATTCTGTATGTATGCAGATAACATTGCGATATTCTCATCCTATGAACATCCTGATAATATAATTAACAATATTCAAACTGATTTAGCAATTATTTTCGAGTATTACAAACACTGGAAAATTAAAATCAATGCTGGGAAAAGTCAAGCTATCTTTTTCACCAGAAAAAGAAAGGATTGTTTTTTACCCAGTCGTAATATAAACTTAAATAACTGTGATATACCGTGGGTCAGCTCTGTCAAGTATTTAGATATTTACTTAGATAAGAAGTTGACCTTCAAGGAACACACAGAAACGACAGCAAATAAAATAAACGTCGGAATAAAAATGTTATATCCGCTTATTAACCGAAGGTCATTACTTAGCAAACACAATAAACTTATTATTTTTAAAGTCGTTTTTCAAGCAATACTGTTATATGGATCGCCCGTATGGGGTAATTGTGCTCTAATGCATATTAAAAAATTGCAAATTCTTCAAAACAAAATTTTAAAAATGACGCTGAAGCTCCCCTGGCATTATTCAACCCAAGCCTTGCACATAAAGACAACGAACGTGTTAAAAATAGACAAGAAAATTGAAATTCTCAATAAAATTTGTTTCCGAAAATGTGTATTAAGTAAAAACTCTCTAATTAGAAACCTAATTTAACAAATTGTCAAATATATTTTTTTTATTCTTGTATTACTTATTATTTATGTATTATTTATTATCTTGTGTATTTATAAAATTTTTTATATTGTTAATTTATGCATCTTTATATGTATTTTTTGTTTATTTATTAATTAATGTATCTTATTATGTATTCATTCTATTGTCTACTTATTTATTTATACATTTTTTCTCCTTTACTAATTTATATATATTTATTTATTTATTTGTTTGTGTATTTATTCGTTTATTTATTTGTTTAGTTATTTACTTATTTATTTTTTTTTTATTTATTTCTTTATTTATTTATCTATTTATTCATCCATTTGTGTATTTATTAACTTAGTTGTTTACTTACTTACTTACTTAAGGTGGCGCTACAGTCCGGGGCGGACCTGGGCCTCAACCAACATGCGTCTCCAGCCAGCTCGGTCCCTAGCTAGCTGTCTCCAGTTTCGCACGCCAAGTTGGTTGAGGTCCTCACCCACCTGAGTGTGCCACCTGAGTCGCGGTCTTCCTCTACTGCGCCGTCGCTCGGGATTGGATTCGAAGACCTTCCGGGCTGGAGCGTTGATGTCCATTCGCTCTACATGACCCAGCCATCTTAGCCGTTGGACTTTTATTCTGCTAACTAGGTCAGTGTCGCTGTACAGCCCGTACAGTTCGTCGTTATATCTTCTCCTCCATTCTCCATCTATACGTAGGGGACCAAAAATCACCCGAAGAATTTTCCTCTCGAAGCATCCTAAGACGTTCTCATCTTTCTTTGACAGGGTGCAGGCCTCAGCGCCATAAATGAGAACCGGGATGATGAGTGTCTTATAGATGGTGATTTTAGATGCTCGAGAGAGGACTTTACTTCTCAATTGCCTTCTAAGTCCAAAGAAGCAGCGATTTGCAAGAGTTATTCTTCGTTTGATTTCAGCGCTGGGGTCGTTGTCTGTGTTTATAGCGGTGCCTAGGTAGACAAAGTCCTTAACTACCTCGAAGTTATAGCTGTCCATGGTGACGTTTTGTCCAAGACGTCGTTGTTCAATGTCCTTTTTTGATGACAGCATATACTTGGTCTTGCCCTCATTGACCACTAAACCCATCTTCTTCGCTTCCGTCGATGGACCTTTGGAAGATTGTGCCTCTAGTGTTGACGGTTGAGTTTTGCACAATTCGCATGACAGTGCATCGCCTTGGCTAAAACCTTTTTTGACATCAAATGCATCGGTGAGATCTTTTCCGACCTTGATGGAGCAGCGTGCATTCTCCATTGTCATTCTGCACAAACGGATAAGTTTGACAGGGATGCCAAAACTAGACATTGCTCTGTAGAGCTCTTCCCTATGGATGCTGTCATACGCGGCTTTAAAATCGATAAATAGATGGTGGGTATCGATTTGAAGCTCCTGGGTTTTTTCCAAGATCTGCCGTAGTGTGAATATTTGGTCGATAGTGGACTTTAGTCAGTTGTTTGCCTATTTATTTATTTATTTATTTTTGTTTATTTTTTATTAATATCATATTCTCCTAACAATTTTTAGATATCTTATTTCTAATTTAATAATATACTAGCTGACCCGGCGAACTTCGTACCGCCTAACAGTCAATGAATGTCGTGTTACTTTTTATCTGAACTAATTTAGGCTTTGAGGAACGTAAAACAATGATACAAAATAATATATTTATATATCTAGATAGAAACAAAAAAGTATTTTATTATGATGAATGATGATGAAAACATACATACAGAATGAGAATAAAAATAAAAAAAAATAAAAATTATGTACTTCAAACTCATGTCAGAAAAAAATTATTGAAAACTATGTTGGCAGATTGGGAAAAAAAAATAAAACTCGGATTAATTCATTAATAGGATTTTCATTCAAGCACTTTGTGGTAAACGACATTCTTTGTTTTTTGGTCAAGCGCAAGAACAAATAAAGCGGATAATTTGCAGACACGTGAGCGTGCCACGTACAATTGACCATGAGAAAAACATGCATTTTCTAGATTGAGGCCACAAATAGTCAAGGATTGGCCCTGTGATTTGTTGATCGTCATGGCGAAGGCAAGACAAATAAGGAATTGAATTCGTTTAAACTCAAAGGGCATATCCGTTGGGATCATCGGAATCCTTGGAATGAGAACTTCCTCATCTTTAAATTTTCCTTTAAGTATCGACGCGTGAATCACATTGCTCATAAGTTTTCTTATCATCAAACGCGTTCCATTACACAGTTTTGGTTGGTTTAAATTTTTAAGCATGATGACTACCGAGCCAACTTTAAGTTTTAAACTATGCGGTGGCACATCCAAGGAGTTTAAAAATTCAGTTGGATAATTAGTGGCTTCTTCTTCGTTTGTTACACAGTCGATAGATTTGAATGAATACAAAGTACCTACGATTTGATTTTGAATTAAAAAATTGAGGTCATCTACATCTTTATTTTTAGCGGCCAAAATTGCTCGCTCACTTAACCATTTAGTATTTTTGTGGTTAGCAATTATATCCGGGAATACTTTGTTGATAAGCTCGTCTTTTGATGATATGAAATTGCAAAAATTTGGAGGAAATGAAATCAAACCGCTCGATTTGTCAACAGGAACACGGCCATTATCGATAGTCAGCAATTGCTTCGAGAAATCATCAGCAGATAGATCGTTTAACAATACATTACATATCGCCACAGATTTGATGGTTTGAGGCAAGCGTTTATTTCGTCGGCAGCAGTAGATCTTGGAATGACTGGTAGTGTTTGTCGAAAATCGCCAGATAATAAAATCATTGCACCACTAAAACATCTCGAGTCATTGCGCAGATCTTTTAATGTTCGGTCTAGTGCTTCCAATGCGCTATGATGATTTTTGATGCTACTAAAACTTTGGCCATTGCGGAGTGTTTCGAAATGTTACATGTCGGTTGTTCAGTAGTTTGAAGGTTTAATGGCAATTTTAACGCTGAGTGAGCCGTACACGGCATCCGTCTAACAATGTGGCCGCTATTCCAGAAGAAGCAATTGCTACCGCAATTTCGGATCTCGCACGTACAGTGGCCAAAATCAATGACATGAGGAATGTCTTCCCAGTTCCACCGGGGGCATCCAAAAAAAATAAGCCGCCATTTCCATCATCAATTGCATTAATCAGTGTATCATAGACTTCCCTCTGCTTAGGGACAGAGGTACATTCGTTTGAACTGATTGCATTAGTTCATGTGGATCATATTCACGTTCAAGTTCCAATTCTCTATTAAATGCGTCATTCATTCCGCGATCTGGCGCTGGCATTCCTAACCTAACTAACACACTGCCGCTCATGAGGTAACACATATCATCGATCAAGAGGAAAGGCTGGTTCTGGATCTCCTAATTCACCTCAAGATCGGAATTTCTTGAGCTGACGCGAATTCGATGTAAAATATCTTCTGACATGTTATCTTTGTATTTGTTCCACAGGTCACGTGGGTTCGATGGGAAGCATGTTGAAATGATGATAGCAAATAATGTGCGTATCTGACTTGGAGATGCAGAAATAATTGCTTCAGCGATTGTCGTGTCCCAATGAGTATCGTTTTCAAGCAAATTTAGCTCTTGACATGTTGCACGAAATGTGGGGCACACGATACCATTAACAGTTCATAGTGATTCAAAAACAAACAAATATAACAGTACCTGAACTTTGTAGACATTTAACAAAAAATAAATTTCTGAACGCACACATGATGTCTTCAGAAAAAAATAAAGTTGTGGCTTAAAGGTCTCAGCAACCAGGCCATAAGCTCCAAAAAAAAAATGACTTAAAAATATTGTAAGCTCTGTAACTTTCTCTTTGCCAATAAAATATCTACCTATCATAACTTTAATATGCCAAAGACACAGTGTGAGCATTATGAAAAGAGGGAAGGGTTTGATAGGAGGTGTCGGTGTACATTGATTTTGAATTCCTGAACATTGCCATGACAGGGAAAGATAGAGCGTGGCAAGGCGTTCCACATTCGCGTAGTACGGGTAAAAAATGAATCTCTGTACTTCATAGTACGGCCAAAGTTGTTCTCAAGGGTAAACTGATTGGCATTCCTAGAAGCGCGGGTATTACGGTTAAATTGTTTAAGGGGAGGAATGCAACTGGCTATTTCACTAGAGTATAGTCAGTTAAAATAACGGTAAAAAAGGGTGAGACAAGAAACCTTGCGTCTATGTTCGAGTGACGTAATCGAGTTGATGATGTTAATGTCACCAATCATTTTAAAAGCTCTTCTTTGTATACTGTCCAAGAGGCTTAAATAAGTTACTGGAGCACCAGCCCAGAGATGAGAGTTATATTCAAGTGTCGGACGTATATAGGTTTTGTAGATTGTAGCCAGATCAGACGGAGAGAAAAATTTCTTGCAACGTCTCAAAAAACCTAGACATCTTGCGGCATTTCTTTACAACATCGCGTATGTGATCGCTCCAAAAAAGGTGATTACTGATGCACATTTCGAGGATGTCGTTTCATTGATGCAAGTGCCACTCATAGATAGTGGCAGAGACGGTTTATCTCGCCTTAACGATACAAGACAGCATTGCGTTTTCGAAGCATTAAATTCCACACGATTTTCTATTCCCCATTGTACAATGCTGTGTAGGTCGGAATTTAATAAGCTAATCATATTTTGCTGTTGCAGTTCCACATCCGAAGAGGAAGGTTGTGAGTCTGGAAACGAATATGAAAAATTAAGAGTGCTATCGTCAGTGAAACAATGTATTGGATTAGAAGTAGCAGACAGGAGATCATTTATAAAAATGAGGAATAAGAGGATCGGAGACAAAACGGAGCCCTGGGGCACGCCAGCATTTATTTTATGGGTTTCAGACTTGAATCCGTCCAAAACAACTTGTATTGAACGGTTCGAAAGAAAATTTCTAATCCAACGAAAAAGAGATTCGTCGATACCGAAAGCACGCATTTTCGATAAGAGAGCAAGATGTCAGACTTTATCAAATGCCTTTGAAATATCAAGTGCAATAATCTTACTTTCTCCAAAACGATGTAAAGATTTGTTCCACTGTTCGGTGAGATGAACCATGAGATCACCAGTGGACCTTTTGCTATGAAAGCCGTATTGCCAAATTGCCGGTCATTAAGAAGCTTCCGTTCCTCAAGATATTTCTTAAGCTGATAATTAATCAGCGTTTCCATGACCTTAAAAAGATAATTTGAGGGAGAAGAATATGCGCCTTTATATTTTAAAACGTGTCTATAATAATAATATAATAACGTGCCAACTATCGGAAGGCATTCAATTACTATGTTGTGTTTATCTACTTAAATCGACAATGTTTCTTCATTGAAACCAGCTAAAGTTGTATTCTCCCAATCAGGTCAGCTATTGGTTAAGTTGTCATTCGATGCTTATAGTTATACAAGCAGAGTTATACAAGCAATTTTGAAATTGATTGGCCCAGGACTAGAAGATAAGTGTAAAAAAGGAGACTGGGATGGGACCCACACTGAAAACTTCCCATCCGTGCCAGTGTCTGTCTATTTTCGTAAAACTTTGACACACTATTAATAACATTATTTTGTGTGAGATACAAAAATTGAAGTCAATGTTTGTTACCATAATACTTAAGTCGAAAACAATTTCTTATCAGTTTTTTGTTGTTTTTGTGAGTTTGCGTGTTTTGTAAAAAAAAGTTGGTAATAAAATGTTTCTTAAAATAAATACAATTATTTTGCAGACAATATTATTTTTTGTTCGTACAATATTCGAAGTGACAAATATTTTTTTTTTTTTCAGTTTTTTGATTAAAAAAAAACCGTTATAATTTTTTTTTTTAAATTATGGATACTAATTTGGTATCAATTCACATAATATAATATAAATTTTAATTAAAATCGCTAGCGTTATTGGTTCATGAGATATTTTGGGTCAACCAAAATATTCCCTTTTTAACTTGCGACTCATA
The DNA here is from genome assembly GCA_951509635.1 of Eupeodes luniger. Taxonomy (NCBI): domain Eukaryota; kingdom Metazoa; phylum Arthropoda; class Insecta; order Diptera; family Syrphidae; genus Eupeodes; species Eupeodes luniger. The sequence goes on along the minus strand of OX608076.1, from coordinate 7,430,471 downwards.
GAAACTACCTATATGGCAAGTTTTGGATTCGTAAAAATTTTCGAACTCGAGATTTAAATCAAACATGACGCTACGATGGTAGAGAAGTAGAAAAAGTGTGTTTCCCGATTCCGTCCGTCTGTCTGTCTATCCTCGTCTTTACAGCTTAAGCCATTGGGTCAATTGATATCGAATTTGGAATGTAAGGTTTTAAGTTGATTTGCGTTAGTCGCTTTTTTATTTTTTTTGGTAAAAAATCGATGAAATTCGAATTTTCTTAAAAACAAACCGATAGATTTTTTTTTTAAATTTTCGCAAATTATTTTTTGAATTTGGCTTCTTTTAATTTAAAAAAAATAACATTTTTGTATTACTCCAGAATTGTACCCCGTAGAGCCGTTATTTTGTTTTTGAGTTTTCTCAAGAATTAATCAACCGATATTAATCATTTTTTTCTACACAAGCTCCTATACTGTCGCAATACTATTTGATATTCCAAAATGTCATTGTTTTTGGTTTAAAAAAAAATAATAATTCTTTTTTTATGAAATTCGATATCTTGAAAATGGGTCATCATTTTTTACGGGATTAAAATTAAATAAATGTATTAATAAGCTCGTAATAACTGCATAATGTTTTTAAATAGACACTTTGGATACATATAGCAAGTTCGTGCGACCCTCTCAATTTTTTTGAAAGCTCTTTTTGCACCTTTGTATGATATTATCTGTAAAACTAAATTTATTTGAAGTCGATATCTCTCAAAAATTGGACGGATAACTATGGACAGTTAAGACAAACAAATGAAACCAGTGTGACCTTCAATCAGATCTGATCAAGAATGTAGGATGCTTATTGTTTCATGTTGCCGCAACCAACTAGACGCCCACGAAATTCGCCAAGAACACCTGTGGAAATACATATGTATATATTTTTAGTTTTTATTTATACTTTTATCAATTATATGCGTGCATAACCCATGCATGATAAAACCATGTGACCAAACATTCGGAAAGATTCAGAGTGAAACCGGAAGGGAAATGCCGTCACCATATTTTAATTACTCCCGAGAAGTTAATCCACAAATCAATCTAAGACATTTATCCCACTTTACCTTTCTTCATGTAAATTTGCTATTAAATTCACATGAATTTTTTTTTCAAATTCATTTTTAAAACTATCTTAAAGCTAGACAAAAATTCATAAAACTAGCCTAATTAACCATAACTTACAACTAACTTACTGGTCCCATACGGACACTCTAAGTTAAACAATAATATTAAATTCAAATGCCTTTCGGCCCTAAGATCTATGTTACTGTAATTCATTTTATTTATTTTTTATTTATTAGAAAATTAAAAAAAAACTAATTTCAATATCTTTTTTCATTTTTACTTAAAATAAGGTCCTTAAAATAAAACTTAAACTACCTATTATACCTATAAACTACTTAAAACTAGAACAACCACAGCAGCAAATCTAACTATCTAACACTTTTTGTTTTTCATATTTTGTTCTCTTTTTTTTTATTTTTTTTTATTCCATGTTTTTTTTGTATTTTTTTGTATTTTTTTTTGTATTTTTTTTTGTATTTTTTTTTGTATTTTTTTTTGTGCCACCATGCCTATTCTACTTAAAACTAAACCCTAAAACTGTAAAACAAGTAAGTAAACCGGTCAAGGCTTGAAACCCCATCCCGACTACCCACTATCAAGTGCCGATTGAAGCCACCAAAACTGGCTCTCCTGCCTCACCCCATCAGTTCGGTCCCGTTCGGACACAGCCCTACTGAACCGAAGGAGCTCTGCTCCGCCTTGTGCCATGACGTCCCGATTGTTCAGGAGACGCCTATCAACGGTTCGTCGTCTGACGTGGTAGATTAGCGAAACTGTCAATCTATCCTGTATCAGACCGCATCTGTCTAAAAAGAGGAATGCCTCTGGTGGAATGAAGCCGCTCAAGCGTGCACTCTCAAAATACTAGTCGTTCGGATAGAACGCCCCGAAAATTAAATTGTTGGTCGAAGACATAGCTCTTGCAATGTGACCTCGAACGAGTTTTATCACGAAATTGTAAATTCTGTTGATTCGAGCCCCGTTGTATAGGAGCCCGTTGGAATAGTAGTGCACGTAAGAAGATTCGGCTGTTCGATATATTTATATATAAAAAAATGTAGTAGTGCCCGTGGCATGACGGTTAGTGCGTTGGACTGCCATGCTATGCTAGAGGTCTTGGGTTCCATCTAAAGTTTTTTTTCACGGATATTGCCTCTTATGACAAATCCTCCAAGAGTAATTCTTGTCATTAAAAGTGCTTTCTCAAATTAGCCGTTCGGATTCGGCTTAATACTGTAGGTCCCCTCTATTCCTCACAACATTACTCGCACACAGGAATGGTTGAGAGTCGTAAGCCACTAGGCCCTAGTTCTCAACGGACTAGTTTAATTTTTGTTTATAAAACAAATGTGGTTTAAGGCTCGCATCTACACAAGTGAGTTGAACTTTTAAATCCCTTCAAAAAATCTTACAAATTTTGTTTAAATATCTATTGGACCAATAAATGAAAAGCAAAGTTACCTGTATAAATAGTTACCTGTATAAATTCACTTTCCACAGGTAGACTGCAGATAAATCCACCACCAAGTGGACTATCTCCGCGTGAGGCTAAACCACGAATTAGTTGGTCACGAAATATTTTTCATATCTTCTTAAACTTTTCTTTGGAGATATACAAACAAAATTTAATAAAAACAACAAAAAAAGGAATAATCATTGAAAATTGAATCGATTTCATCGACAAAGATGAACAACAAAAGAATCTAATTCTAAAGCCAGAAGCAATATCAGAAGATAGACACAGCTACCTAGTATAAAAGTACCATTGCAGATACAAAAAACACTCTTCACTGCAAAACAAGCGGAATTGCCATCGCTGTTGTTGAGCGCTGTCGTCGTCGCATGTTGCCTTACGACGCGAGGCACAGTGGAGCCATAGTATAAACTTTATTTCTGCATTTCAAATTCATATAAAGTTCTTTTTTTACCAAAAGAGTGATAGGTTTCACAAAAAGAACACTTAGGCTAACTTGAAAACGCACTTTTTATGACAAGGATTTGTCAATTCTTTGCAAGAGGCAGTGAATGTGAAAAAAAAAACTTTAGGAAACTCAGGCAGAGATTGACAGTCCTACACACTAACTAACTATGATTAAGTATAATCAATCTTATTACGGTTTTCATTTTGAATGAAATAGAACCCTTGGTGTTCAGAACTTTGAAATGGAATGTTGTCCTACAAGTGGTCAATCGTTTCGGGCTTTTTGAGTAGGCTAGCGACTTCTCATATCCCCACAGCCCGAAACGTTTCCATTTTTGTATTTACAGTTACTCAGGGGGTTATTAATACCCTTATTATGTTTACGTTTAAACACAGTGCGATCTTAAGAAAATAGAGAAGGATTTGGGAGAATATTACGGTGCACATTGGTCTTACAATTTTGAATATTAAAATTGGAAAAAAAAACTGAGTTCAGTGAAGCATTCCTCTATGAGTTCTTAAAAAAAGAATCTCTGTAATTAACAGTATGTCCAAAATTGAGCTCAAGGCTTAGCATTCTTGAAAAAGCTAGTATTACGGGTGAATTGTTTGAGGGGGCTTATTCTACAGAAATTGTTTGTAAAAACATCTGTAAAACAACGAAAGCCATAAATCGTTGCGGTGCGGCGGTGCTGGTAATGTTTCGGTTATAGTTCTATCGCCTTTCATTTTCAAAGCTCTATTTTGAATCCTATCGAAAAGATTTAAACTTGTTTTAGGGAGCACCTGCCCAAATACGCGAGGTATATTCAAGTTTTGGACAATTAAGGGCTTTGTAAATTACAGCTAGATCAGAAGGGATGAAAAATGTCTTGCACCGTCGGAGAAATGCTAAGCACCTAGCAGCATTTTGGGCAATATCGAGTACGTGATCATTCCATAGAAGGTTATCTGTGATACACATACTTAGTATTGAAAGCTAAATTGTTTAATGGATGCCACTCATGGATAGCGGCGTCGGGGATGGGTTACGCCTTAACGACCGGAGAAAGCATTGAGTTTGTATAGCATTAAATTCTTAATTCTCCGTTCCTTCAATAAATGAATTGTGGAACGAGCTGTGTGACATGTTGCGCCCTTTTGTTGAAAAAACAGATCCAGAACATCTTGATTGTTCAATTGTAGAACAAAAAAGTCATGACGTTCTCAGTATCTTTTTTTGAAGAAGTACGGACCAATAATTGCACCAATCCACAAACAACACCAATTAGTCAGTTTTTATTGTTGAAACGCTGTCTCAATACAGCAGTTTTGTTTATTGACACATCCATTTAACCAAAAGCTAGCTTCATCGCTAAATAAAATTAAATATATAAAATAAGGGAGGGAATTAATAGACTCTTGACTGTTAAGTTGTCAAAAAAGACCTTAATCGATTCAAATGACTCATTTATCAAATTAGTAATATGATCAATAGTGCAGTACAGAAATAAATAATTACATTCAATTAAAAAATATATGTCATCCATTACTTTAAGACAGGTAAAGTGAATTGAATACCTTTGTCAAAAACAGGTCAGCGTGAACAAGTGTAGTTGCCTTAAACTTGAACGAAAAAAATATACCACTTTTTTACCCCACTGTATGGCGGTCGATCGATGGCGCGACAGCCCAATGGCTATCCGATAAAACGGATTGTCGTGAAGGAAATAGACAAGTATGGCGAAATGGTAGAAAACCAATTGTAAAAGATAAACTTATATACGAAGGTACCTTAGAGCGGCATTGTAGTAAGGTTTTCTTTTTGGTTTAGTTCTGTTTCCGCTACTTGTTTAAACAAAAAACTAGAGTTAATGGAAATACACATAAGTAGGAAAGGGTACCGTCAACAAGTCATTTAAAACCATTGTTTACCTATATTTGTTTTTATTTAAGATTGAACAATCGTATAAGTCTCTAACTTTTCGTTAACTCCATACAAAAGTAGCTGTGTTTTGACACAAAAATGTTGTATTTATCAGGGCTTGGAAACATTTTTTAGAGCTGACAAGTGTTATATAGAAATAACCTTGATATGGTAGATAAAACAAATTAATGAAGTTTATAGAAAAAGATATACCTACATACATTTGGAAGTTGCAAAAACTCAACTGATAAAAAACGGTTTAAATCACCAGCCGAATGATTTTGAGATTACTATGATTGTTAAAGGTTGAATAAGAATTCACTTTGGGTTGAATTTTGGTCAACAAAAGAAAACAGCCCAATAAATATGCGTACTATAAAAGTAATTAACATTTCGAATATGAATGCCAACTTCAAGTTGAAAGGCAATAGAAATTCTGGTTTGGATAATATTTATATTTTCCTAGTTTAAAATTCCCTATGTCGAAAACTTTGTATTTTGATATTCGGATATGGAGTTTAGGAAATTCTAGAAAGAGTATCTTAACATTCATCATTCTTAAACAAATCTCTGACTAATACGGAGTTTCGACCTCTGTTAAGTCTCAAGACTTTAAAACTTAAACGTCTATATGCATGACCATCCGTCTTACTATACATTATTATTGACCTGCAATGCCATAACCATTTAGTACAGGGCGTTTCACAGTTACAAATAGGTAAGTAAACACTAAAATATTTGGTTGTAGTTGTAGTGCTTTTTAATTATATGAACATACCTGTGCTGTGCATACAGATTACAGACCCCTCTATACTAGGTGCCTTCACATAACTGAAACATCACTTAACATTTATTGATCTTTCTACGTTTTGACTTTTTTTCAATTAAAAAATCTGAATTCAGAAGACTTAAAAGAAAACTGCAAATTTTTTGCTAAATTTTGCACTGTTGAACGGAGTAAAGCTACATGCTGAATGTCTGAATTTGAAAGAATACTTGAAAATCGTAGACACGAAAATGAAAAAAATTTCAAATATTTTAGAACTTTATAATTTTTTAAAAACGAATAAAATTGAAGATGAATTTCCAAATATTGAAATTGGACTAAGAATTTTCTTGGGTATTATGGTGACCAATTGCAGTGGGGAACGTTCCCACTCTAAGTTAAAAAACAAACTCATAACTACAATGATTCAAGAAAGATTTACAAGTTAAGTTAAGTCAATAATTTTGTTAATTTCAAATCAAGAGAAAATCTCCTTCCCTCTTTTACCTGAAAAAGTATATCAATATATTGTTCTTTTTATTAAACATTCTGAAAAACTTGTTTAATTTTCTGTTATTTAAATTTAGTTCAAAAATATATTCAATTATTGACCATATTCTTAAATTGTTCTTTGTTTAGCTTTAAATATTTTACTAGTATCAAATCTCAAAAATGATAAACTAAATGATAAATTGTTGCTCAAATAGTAATAAAAAGCCTGTCACTTGAAATACCAACAGGACTCGGTGGATTATAACATTTAAACATTCTTTAACTTTATTAGATGCATTTTTTTAAATAGATGAATTCAAAAGAAATAGTAGCAGTTTATCAGACAATATAACTATCCATAACTTGACATTAAATCACACACCCTATATCAAAGGGAAAAAACTATCATGAATGCGTTTATAACGGGTGTTTTTCTTAGACGTACGATTTTCAATCTGGCAATACTTTTTTCGGAGTTGGTAGTTTTTAACCTTTCACTTGATTTTTAAATCCAATTGAATGGATTTAAAAACAAACCTGAATAACGATTGCAAATCGTGGAAAAACAATGATTTGGTCCCATACTAAATGAAACTATTGGTGAGAGCATTGCCTCTAGGCTGCCTGTGGCGTGGCCTACAAAATCATGCGGGAATATTCCAATTGCTGCAAAATTGGAATTAGATTGGAATTCATTCGAGTCAGCCACAACTTGCTCGAAATCATTTTTAAAACTATTGGCCCAAAATTTTAAACAACCTATTGTTAAGGGTTTAACAATTTACAATTTTACAAAATATTTAGCAATTTACTAAGCGAGTCCAAAATCTCAAACCTTTCTTATCATTTTTCTAAATACCCTTTATCAAAAGACGAGCATTCAAACATATCTAAAAAGTGACAGTTCGTAAGAATAAACGAAGCAAACACTTAAACGGACCTATTGATTGGGATACCCAATAACAAGAATAATTGTACAGATGTCATAAGGATTTAGCAAATCGTTAAAAGTTAAAGTAGCTATTCTGGGAGTTTAATTTTAGCAAATTGTTAAGAGATTGCAAGATGTTAAAATCGTTAAAACTCTTTTAAGCTAAGTAAACTGCTAAAAGTGACATTTAAAATAAGACGTCAAATTATATGCGTTGTATTTCTTCTTGAAAACCTTACTTCTAAAAAAACACCCTTTGCATTTGTGGACCTAGGAAGAAGATAATACAGTGCATACATGTTATTACGTATTAGAATACTTAACAAAACAACCTATGCAACGTATCTGCAGCTCGCCAGCTGCAATATGCATTTTCTTTTATATTATTTAGATATTGCATTGCAATACATCGCGGTATATTGTTTCCTCGTTAATTGTATTTATTTTCTTATGCATCAGGCACAAGCCCAATGAATGTGATGATATTTTAAGGAAAATCTTTTAATATGTACATATATATATACTATAGTCTAGAAATAGATTGTGGAATTTATTTTTTGTCTTTAAATTATAAAAGCACACCAGGTTAAGATTTAAAACAGAATATCCACACATTGTAGTTTAATTATTTTGATTTATTTTTATATAGTCACTAAATTTACTGCTTTTTTGTTCATCGTTGTGTAACCTTGATTCATGTAAATTTTACTATAAAATAAGTCCTAATTCTGACTTACTGCACTCAAAATTTGTTAAAAATACGTAAGAATAAAAAATAAATCACAGTAGAAGCGCTCATGTCTATTTTTATAGTTATTCGAAAGTAGAATTTAAACTTCCAGTCTTTGTTTAAAAAAAATTAGGAAGGATATGAAGATACAAAGATACAATATTCAGTAATTTTTATATGTACAATTATTTAAATACTAAAACTCAATTCTGATAAGTGGAGTATTTAATACATTTATTAATGCTTTTTTGGCTTAAGTGCTTTTACCAAAACAACTTTTACAGTTTTTCATTTACTAAGTATCCTAAGATGATCTTAGGGTCGGGCGGTTTAACCGTTGTTGTGTTTTTATATTTATTCTTTTTTGTATCTACTAAATATAGTAAAACATCTTTAGTCAACATAAGAAATGTTTGGTGGTCAGATATTTTACGTTGACGATTTTACTTTTTTGTTTAATATCGAACATAAAAACAACTTAAGATATTTTACCAAAATCATTTCTGCCTACTATCTGATAAATAAAATAAATTCATACATACATAAGACGAATCATCCTCTACTTAAGTGGTTTTACCTTTTCCAAAACCCTACTAGTTAAACTTAAGCTAGGTCATAACATTCTTGTTTTAAAAGATGTATCACCGAAGGTAAAAAAGAAAAATTGTTTCGTGGACAGAATATATATAAAAAAAGTTGTCTAGAGAGAATGGAAAGAAAACAATACAAAAATCAAAATAAAATAAGGCTGAAAAATTTGATCATTCTTACATATTTCAGAGCAGTAAATAACATATCTCTTGGGTACGGAGACATTTGCACCATCAGGAAACAATAATATTGTGAGACGGAATTATAAATTGGTGATTGAAGATCGATAACTAAACACTTTTGACAAGATTGCTTATATAATTTTGATTTCAGAAGAGCTAATTTCCAGCTGTTGTCTGAAGATTTTACCATTTCTGGAATTACTGATACATTAGCATGTTCTAACATTGACAAAGCAGTTTTAACTTTTTATAAGATCCTCAATTATTGTTTGGAATAAAATGTACCTTGAAAGAAATCAAAAAATAAAAACTTTAGCCACCCTTGGTACACGAAAGAATTGCGTTTACTGCGTAACAAAAGAAATAAGGCATGGAAAATGTATCTCAAAACTCTGTCTCCGACCAACTTCTCTTTCTATGTTGAACTCTTTAACCAATTTAAGTCTCTTTCTAATTTTGTATATGCTAGCTATGTTACTGATATGGGCACCTCTTTGAAAGAGAATCCTAAAAAATTTTGGAAACTTGTAAACCTGAAGAAAAAATCAGATGGCTTTCCAGTTAACTTCACTTACAAGAACCTTTCATTAGATAAAACTGTTGATATCTGTAACGCCTTCGCAACAAATTTCCGTTTTTTTTTTTTTTTTTTTTTTTTATCCGATGGAAATCTTCAAAAGACACTCGGTAAGAATCGGTACCGAGTAGTGTGGGACTCTTACCGCACTAAAACCACCGGTGAATCAGGACCAATCTATGAAAGATCGACAAATGATTTTTATTTCTTAATTTTTAAATCGCATTGGGGGAAGTTTAAGGTTATAACACTTTCCCGTAGCTTTTAGACCATCAGCTCATGAGGCTTGGTTCTTCTTAATCTCCGAACATTGTCTCGTACACTTAATACGGTCTCCATTTCGGAGTTAGTATGACTTTGCAGTCGCTGATTGTGTGATACAGCGTGTTTCTTAACCACTTCTGTAACCATTTCAATTTGAAGGTCACGATGTAGATCGCTATTTCTTATATACCAAGGGGCATTTATTATTCCACGAAGGACCTTGCTTTGGAATTTTTGGATGGGTTCAGCATTTGTTTTCTTTGTACAGCCCCATAGTTGGATGCCATATGTCCAAACGGGTTTCAATACTTGCTTATATAACATTAGTTTGTTCTGGATAGATAGGTCAGAGTTCTTTCCTATTAACCAGTACATTTTTCTGTACTTCAAGTTTAGTTCTTCTCTTTTCTTTTTGATGTGTTCTTTCCATTTAAGCTTTGCATCCAAATTCATTCCAAGGTATTTGGCGGTATTGGAGTAAGGTACTTCTGTACTGTTTATAAATATTGGAACATTGTTTATGTTTTTGTTTCGTTTAATTTGATACGCCATTTGTGCGTCCAATCACTAACTTTATCGACTGCATTTTGCAATTTTTGTGTAGCCTTCGTAACGGATTTATCTGGCACCAATATTGCAGTATCATCAGCAAAGGTGGCCATGATAGCGTTGATGTCCACTGGAATATCCCTTGTATATAACAGATACAGGGTTGGTCCTAGGACACTTCCTTGTGGTACACCGGCTTCAATTTTCTTAAGTTCCGAGTAATTTTGGTCGTACCGTACTCTAAAGAGTCGGTTCGTAACGTAGGATTTCAGTATTTCGTAGTACTGCCTGGGGAGGTCCCTATGCAGTTTGTACGCAGTATGTACAACAAATTTCCGTGAGTCATTTGTTAATAGCCCTGAAGAAGTTGATGAAGTATATTTTCATAATCTTCACTCCTTTTCGCAAACTAGCTGTAGTCATATACCTGTGCTACGGAGTACGGTCCTTGATCTTTTATCCGCGTTGAATGATGACTGTTCAGCCGGTCCCGATGGTATTCCCCCGATAGTATTAAAAAAGTGTAGTAATGCTTTAGTTGAACCCCTTACGTTCTTATTCAAACTTTCTCTAAAAACAGGCAAATTTCCCAGTATATGGAAGAAGTCATTTCTAACACCATTTTCAAGAGAGGAAACAAGGCGGATATAAGCAACTATAGGCCCATTGCAAAGCTTTCTTGCATTCCTAAAGTGTTTGAACAAGTTGTTTGTGAAAGTGTAGCATTTTTTAGTAAGAATCTCATTTGCGAACAGCAACACGGTTTTGTGAAAAAAAGATCAACCGTTATTAATCTCCTTACATTCTCAAACATATGTTCAAACGCTTTAGAAAAGGTTATGAAGTTGACTGTGTAAACCAAGCATGTCAAACTCAATGGTTATCACGGGCCAAAACAGCAGGATCTAAATTTGTATGGGCCGCAAAAAAAAAAGAAAAGATTTTTGTATGAAACAAATTTATTTAAAGAAAGAACAAGAAGAAGAACAATAGCAATATTTATTTTTTTTGGCAGACACTTGGCATCTCTTTTCTGTTACCATCTTCTTAACTTGTGGTGAAATTTTGTTGGCAGTTATTACTTTTAGAACAGACCCCAAATGTAAATCAGTTATTCTGGATCTTACAGGTGACTTATTTCCTTTCATCAGTGAAAATAACTGCTCGCATCGATAGGTGCTTCCAAACATACAAATGATTTCATAAGCCAATCTTCGAGTCTTCTTAAGCCAATCTTCAAGTCTTCAAATCTGACTGGCAAGTACTTTTAAAATTCAGGTATCCCAACTTCATTAAACTTAGATCCATTTGCATTAGGTTAGGTACTGACTGTATATTTATAGAAAAAATTGATGAAAATAAAGAAAACTTGTCTTTCAAAGACTCAAAATCTGCGAAACGTTTTTCAAATTCATTTCTAAAGCTTAAAATGTTCTCTGCGTGTTTGTAATAGGACAATATAATGGTGTTGAAATGAAGAAATTAAAAACATTTTCATGGGATTCCCCGGTTTGTTTTAAGTGTGTTCATGAATGTATTTTTGTTCGTTTGGAGAAAAATTAAATGTGCAAAATTGGAAAATACCTGCAAGTTGTAAATTTAAGATTGGGCCGCAAAAATATTTGATGTGGGCCGCATGCGGCCCGCGGGCCGCGAGTTTGACATGCCTGGTGTAAACACTAACTTTTCTTAAGCTTTTGATCAACTTAGCCACGGAATTATTTTATTTAAACTTAAAGCTCTTGGTTTTCCACCATTTTTCTTAGCTTGGATCAAATCATACCTTGAAAACAGATCCTATGAGGTAAAATTTAAAAATTGTTATTCAGAACCTTTTGTTTCTCAATCTGGTGTTCCCCAGGGAAGCCATCTGTTCATCTGTTCCCTTTTCTGTTCATCCTGTCTGTTAACGATGTATCGTCATGTCTACGCTCAAAGTGAAGTTCTCATTTTTGCTGACGACATGAAAATTTTTAAAATAATAAAGTCCACCCATGATCGTATTCTTTTACAAGCCGACATTGATAGTTTCACATTCTGGTGTGGGAAAAATAGCCTTTCACTCAACCCTTTAAAATGCCAGACGATAACTTTTACTAAAAAACGAATCGGTAGTGTATTTGATTATTGTATATCTCAGCAAAAACTCTGTTGCGTCTCAACATTTAAAGATTTAGGTGTTCATTTCTGTTCAAACTTAGAATTTACACAACACATTGGTTTTATAAAACGCTGGGCAAAGGAGTTCAATAATCCCTATGTTACTCTTTCTTTGTACAATTGTCATGTTCGTCCTCATCTTGAATATGCTTCGCAGGTATGGACTCCCTATTACGAAATTCATGAAAAACGTATTGAATCAATTCAACATAATTTCATTCGCTTTGCCCTAAAGGAGCTTCCTTGGGATGATCCTCATGATCTGCCTCCCTATGAACATCGTATTCTGCTTCTTCAAATGCAATCTCTCCATCAAAGGCGTGTTAATAATGACTTAGTATTTTTTTCATCAACTCATTAATGGTGAAATTGATGCACCTTATTTGCTATCTTGTGTACATTTGAATTACCGGGGCGGAACTCATCACCTGCGTACATTTGATTTTATACATATTGACTTCCATAGAACTAACTATGGGAAGAATGAAGCTTTAAGTTGAATAAGCATTTTATATAACTTAAACTGTTCATCGATAGATTTAAATTTAAATAAGGTGGGATTAAAATCATTGTTTAGAACCAGTGCTCCACTATCGTAAACGTCTTTATTTTATATTTTATTGTATCTACTGTAATAATTCATGTTAAATGTTAATAATTATTATGTTTTGTATTTTGTGCGTGTGTTAGGCTTTAATTGTATTATTTTCTTACTAACAACTAACACATGCACTTATGATGAGCCTCTGATCGTAGTTTGAAGCTTGCTATAAGCTTACTACTTTCTGAAAATTCTGAAGTGTAAAAAAAAAAAGAAGATTATTTTGGACTATAACACAGCACTACTTCTTGGACTATATGTGCCTAGTGACTCCTGCCATTCCAGGTCTTCAGTCTTCAGTTACCCCGAGTACCTTCCAGAGTTCTAAGCTATTCTCGTGAAAAGATGAAACCTTGCAGGAAAACAATTTCGCCGTTTCATTCATCGATAATATTTTTTTGTGTATGTAATTATTTCTTTTTGTTTTTATTTTACTTTTTTTAATGGAAAGACAATGTGGAGTGGGATTCAGGGATAGTTTATGTCATCATTTGAGCTAAGGCTTTGGCTAAAGGAGAAACTGAAGCTGACGACGACGACGACGAACGAAGAATGGCATGGTTACCTGCATCTAAAGAAAATCTGCTTCTATTCGACTTGCTACTTCATGCCGCTGTATAATATTGTATAAAATATATCTATTGTTTTAAAAATGTTTTTTTTTCCATTTGGTTGGCCTTCTTCTTTTGCTACCATCAGCTACCACAGTCGAAGTATAGATAATAATAATACAGAAGCCGAGAATTCCTTCTGGTTGTAGATAGTATGTATTAAGCACACTAAAAGTGACCAGTCTATCACTTTCGGCATTGCAAGAGCAAATCGTCTGTGCACCCAGTCCTGAAGCACCAGGACCAGAGCACGTTCTTTCGTTCTTTTAACAACAAAGAATAAACGACTGGTAATCGTCCCTGCATAGGTATACATATTATTATTTATTGACTTTGTATTAAGTTAAAAATTTTAATTCTAAATTTGAAAGCACTTTTTCTGGATGTCTATCTTGACTTTTAATGCACGAAAATTCATTTAGATTAAATAAGATTTATATATATTTAAAAATTTATTGCGGGGTAAAGTTCGGGTACCTTTTGAAAAGTGTTTTAATACTTATTCGTCTATCAGAATCAAATACAAAAGTGTTTTAATTTAAATTGAATTTAATTGTTCGTCTACCAAAATCAAAGAAAGTTGTGAATTCAGGGTAACCTTGTACGCACGCATATACATAGGCGCAGGGTCACAGGTCACTTTCGGTTTTGATATATTTGGGACTTTGGAGGAAAATTAATACGAATTATACAATTACAATTAAGAAGTTAGCTAAACTGAGTTCACAGTAGCTTACTTTGTGAACTAGAAATTCTAAAGCAAGAACAAGATATTGGAATTTGTGTGTCCAAAACACATGTTAAAAATTTATAATATTTTAAGATAAACGGTCTATAAATTAATACGCACTTTATCCGTCGAACAAAGCAAGAGGCCGATTTATTGAACACATCTTCTTTAAAATTTTCAAATTTCCAAGCTTTCCAAATTCTCTCAGCCCAAATTTGTTTTTACTATTGGCAGTGGCAGTAGTACCCGTGGTATGATGGGTAGGGTAGTGCGTTGGACTATATGAACACGAGACAGGCTCCACCAACGGTTGTCCCAAAGGCCCCCTTGCATAAGGCATCAGAGGTGCAGCCTGACATTGTAGCCTTGATGTTGAGCATTCAAGGTCAACTAACAGGGCTGCAAAGTCCGATAAAGCAGGGCAAAAGGGTAGATCATCTCTACTCTCTGTTGCCTGGCCTGGCGCAATTTAGACCATAATGGGCGCGCTGCCGGAGACGCGCCTAAAAGTCCTAGTTGTGAATGTAAATTCACTGATTAGGATTAAACGAAGAGCAAACATGTTCTAATTGTTGAAAGACTACAGTCGCGATATGTTTATGGCTAGAGAAAACAAGCTAAACCACAAACACAAATTGACTCATAAAAATTACAATATCGTAAGAAAAGACCGGCCCGACTCCACTCAAGGGGGCGGTGTCGCTCTCTTTATACGAAAAGGCATTAATTATAAAGTCATACACAACAATGAATTGCGAAAGCTCAAGACGCTAGAAGTTTGCGTTGTATGCATCTCTCTCACTCAGGGGAAGCGGATGCATATGATTGCGGCTTATGCGGCTGGAGCTCCGCAGGTTACTATCTTTGCTTCAGAACTCGAGATTCTTTTTAAGGAACTAAAACTGAGCTTGGAAGAAAATTATTTCATCTTGGCCGGTGATTTGAACGCAAAACATGTAGATTGGGGAAATCAACATAGTAATCCCAGAGGTAACCATATTTTGAATATGATAAATCTTTACAGCGTTGATATGGCTTCGACCTGCTGGCTGCTTAAAAGCCATCGTATGCAAGAAGCGGTTCCTTTCTGGATCGTTTGCTGTACGACACCAGACTGACAGTTACAGAGAAAGTGAGTAATCACCCTCAAAACTGCTTACAGACAGTCGAGTACGACAGTGATCACTGCGGACTGGCTGCTGTAATTCAGATTCCGAACGAACGCGCGGAGTTGGAGGAATACGTTGCAACGAATTCTTACAATTACAGTAAGATGCGCTGTTCTCGTTTCACCAACGCCCTAGCGAGAGAACTTCGTTCGAGTAACATAGCCCCACCAAACAACAGAAACCTGACAAATACAGAAATTGACCAACATTTACAACAGATGGACGAAACAATAAAACGAACGATGGAACGGACAATACCAAAGTACAAAGAACGGGACCAAATGGACGCTTATAGAAATGCGACTATTGACGCACTACGTAGACACAAGAGTGGCTTGCTGACAAGACTCAAAAACTTGTACAGACGACTTATAGACCCACACGACTTGGAGGTAAGAACACTTAAGTCGTCAATAAAAATTGTCAATCTGTTGATTAAGGAGATCTACAGGTTATCAATTAACAAGTACTAAGACCGCAAGATCTGGTCAGTTAATTCCAGTATGTTCCCTAAAATCAACAAGATATTCAGGAAAAAGAACGATAATGAGTAATGACCTTCCGTGTCTGAAACTCCAAACAATTGAAGAGAACAGAGACGTACTCAGGACAGCGCAAATAGATCCAGAAGAAGCCATCTTTGACGATGACACGATGACGAAACGATATGACACAATGGCGATCTTAGAACCGCGTTTTCATGCGGTTCAATGACGATTCCTTGGCAAATGCCATAATCGCCGAGCAAACGGGACCAAGTCCCTTGTTAGTGACGAAGGTTGAGCTTCAACTCAATAAAAAACAAAAAGTCAGCAGGTCTCGATGGTATATCCAACGTTGTACTAAGACATTTAGCGATGGAGGCAATTGACATTTACACCACACTCTTCAATAATGCACTGAATAATGCATATTATCCAGTGCATTTGTAACGGAATTGATGTTCCCTCTTTATAAACTGGCGATGTTTTGTCTTTCCCATTATCATCCTAAACCACAGGATACTTTGGGTGAGCAAGGAAATACAAAGAGGTTGTTCCAGTCGGCTAAGTGCTGGTGTAGGCATGCTCGCTTTAGCCTGGTGCTAACTCGTTGGTGGGTTGGGATCTTGCACTCGCCACTGGACTGCCGTATACATTTCCATACATGCCTATCTCGCATCAAGAATCAATCTAATTCCTCATTTTCACCAAAACGAATCAAAATACCAAATAAACATTTTCTTGTGGAAGCCGTGATGTTATAGGCTCCCGAGTGATACCCTCGGAGTGGAGCAGGAACCCCGTGGTTACCGCTCCACTCAAATGATCTACGATAACCCCTAACAAAAATTAAAAGAAAACCTAAGCTTCACTCAATTCGCCACCGTTGATCCTCATTTTCTTCTTAACTTTCCTCAGCACTTCTCCTAAAACTAACCCACTAACATTATGACTTCTTCACTGACCAACAATAAAACATCCATATTCGGAGATTAAAATTCAATGTAAGAAATTTGTATTCAATGTATAGCAATGTAGCATTTTTAAAATGTATGGATTTCTCGGGTTTGAATTTTGAATCTTCAAACAAACAAAAAAAAAATAATTCAGTTAAATCGCAATAAGTAAACAGACAAAATTATATAAAAAAAAAATTAAATGTAAATAGGTAGGTAGGTACTTATCAGAACCTAAGACAAAAACTAATATGAATTGAGTGCAATAGTTTGCCTAAATACGCTCTTATATGGCTCTAGGTATGAACTTATAAAAATTAATCAAAATTTAAATCTATCGAATTCACTCAAAATTCAGTGACCACTTTCAATAACGATCTCTCTTGGTCTAGTTTAAAAAAAATGAGTGTCAAACTTTCGGAGTGTATAACACTATCGTTCAATGGACAATTGCACCTTTTTTTTATGTATAAACATACATACATGATTGACAAATTGTTTGTACTCACCGCGAATTCTCCTCCAATGAAATGGTGCGCACTACCTCCGTGGCTGGACCTGGAGCTTTTTTTTTGTTTTGTTGAGTTTTATTACTCTGGCCTCTTGTGACGATCTTTGTGCTATTATTAATGGGGAAAAATTTAAAAATGTCAAATTGAACGAGTCACGAGCATATATACAATACATATATGTAATAAGCTGGATACTTAGCTTTGAGTGCATTCGTTACATAAGGACTAAGGAGTATTAAATTTAAGATTCGGAGTTGTATGTCAAAATGATTAGATTTTAATGGTCTTGGAGACCGAGATTGTCATTAGCGAGTATTCTCTTGAGGAAACCGGCTGGTTCGACGAAAAGCCGCACTTTCTTTGCTGAACAAATTGCCTGTGAGGGATGGCCCTATTCTGATGCTGGACCAAAATTAGATTTGAAGATAGGACCTTAGTAAGGAAAAATCTACGGCCAATTTCCTGGTGACGGTGCTACGTACTTCCCTTCGACGACACCTAGGAGGAACCCTTCTAGACCTTTCGAAGCACACCACGTGCTTCGCGACGTGCAACGAGAGGCACGCACCTCACAGTCCGAACACACGGGCACAGTCGTCTGACCTTCTTTTTTCTTGTGATGTGATGATAAAAATAATTAATCTCACTACACCTTAACTTAACTTATTCCTGTTTCGATTACCTTCGAACTTATCTGATTAATTTTGACTGATCGGTCGATTGAAAGGCAATACGACTAAGAAACCTTAAAAGTATTTAGTTAAATTCCGAGAAGATCAAAGACTTTCATTTAGTTTACATTTAATAATTCCGAATAAAAAGTTTATAGGAAAAGAAATGTATATTCAATTCAAATGTTGGTATTTGATTTTCTTTGAACTTAACTAAATTTTAATATTGGTTATATAAATGAATATTCGATGATTTTGGAGATGTTCCTTTCAGAGTGTAGGTCGATTTAGAAAAGAGCCGTGAAAGCATTTTTTTAGGTTATGTCCGCCATTTGCCATAGCGTTCACACTTTGCTTAGCTTGGAAAGAGGGAATCGAATCGATAACTTTTTAAGTGTATCGAAACGGAAAAAGACATTGTCAATGACAGCATCCACTACCCCGTTACTAAACAAAAACAGATCTAGGGAATATGATATCACATTAGAGTTAGCCCATACACATTGGAAGACCGCTGTGGTTCATCTTCATTCTCTCCCCAAAAAGGGAAGGGACAACTCCAACCCGTCAAATCTTCGGTCGATAAGTCTTCTTCCGAGCATCAGCAAAGTTTTCGAAAAAAAGGCTCTGACTAAGTGGGCTGCGGACAACAAAATAATTCCGGATAAACAGTTCGGGTTCAAGACGGGTTCAAGACGGGTCATGACACAATTCATGCTGCGTCTAAACTCGTTTCTGATATCCAATGGAATAAATCACAACAACAATGCATAGGTGCTGTTCTGGTTGATTTGGAAAAGGCCTTTGACACCGTACGGTTTGAGGGTCTTTACCTAAAACTGAGCAGGCTTGGCATAAGCAAACCATTGTTGTATATACTTTATGATATGCTTAACGGTAGAAAGTTGGTTGTCAAAAGTGGCAATGAAACTTCTACCACAACATCCTTAATTAATAATGGTGTTCAACAGGGAGCGGTGAATTCGCCGATTCTCTTCAGCATTTACGCCAGCGATCTGATAGGTAGTCTTACAAAGGCAATTGCGTATGTGGACGATCTAATTGCGTACAGAACGGCCCGAAAGGTTGAGGTTATTAGAATTCTCTTGCAGCGTGATTTCGACAAGATTCAGCGATATTGCGACGACTGGTAACTGAAAATAAATGTCCAGAAGTCGGAGACAATTCTGTTCCGGACTCCGTTGGCTAGGGCCACGAGGGATACGTGCAAAAATTGGCGCAAGATGGACATCGTTGATCTTCACGGGCGGCGATTAGCGAACAAAAGTGTAGTGAAGTACCTCGGTATCTGGTCAGATCAGTATTTATATTTCGATAGACATATAAATGCTGCTCTGACCAGGGCCAAAGGAGCCTTCGCTCTGACGAAACGGCTGTTTTTTAGCAGTCGGCTTGACTTCAGAGTGAAGGTAATTTCCTACATGGCCCTCATACGGCCGATGATCGTTTATGGTTGTCATGTGTGGTTCAACGTTGCCCCTTCCCAGATGGAGAAGTTTCGGGTGTTCGAGCGGCAGTGTTTACGACGCTGTACCGGCTTATATCTAACAGCCGAATCTTCTTTCGTGCATTACTATTCCAACGAGGTCCTATACAACGGGGCTCGAATCAACAGAATTTACAATTTCGTGATAAAACTCGTTCGAGGTCACATTGCAAGAGCTATGTCTTCGACCAACAATTTAATTTTCGGAGCGTTTTATCCGAACGACGAGTACTTTGAGCGGCTTCATTCCACCAGAGGCATTCCTCTTCCTAGATAGATGCGGTCTGATGCAGGATAGATTGGCAGTTCCGCTAATCTACCACGTCAGACGACGCACCGTGGATAGGCGACTCCTGTACAATCGGGACGTCATGGCACAAGGCGGAGCAGAGCTCCTTCGGTTCAGTAGAGCTTTGTCCGAACGGGACCGAACAAATAGGGTGAGGCAGGACAACCAGTTTTGGTGGCTTCAATCGGCACTTGATAGTGGGTAGTCGGGATGGGGTTTTAAGCCTTGGCCGGCTTCATACTTGTTTTATAGTTTTAGGTGTTAGTTTTAAGTAGAATAGGCATGGTGACACAAAAAAAAAAATAATAATAATGATTTAAAAAAAAACATGAAATAATGAAAAAAAAAAGGAAAACAAAAAATGTTAGATAGTTAGTTTTGCTGCTGTGATTGTTCTAGTTTTAAGTAGTTTATAGGTAGAATAAGTTGTCTAAATTAGTTTTAAGTTTAATACTAAGGACCTCATTTTAAGTAGTTTTTAAGTAAAAATAAAAAAGGATATTGATATTATTTTTTTTTCAAATTTTCTAATAAATACAAAAATAAATAAAATTTAATTGAACTAAAATAGATCTTAGGGCCGAAAGGCATTAGTATTAAGTGTTATAGTTTAATTTAGAGTGTCCGTATGGGACCAGTAAGTTAGTTGTAAGTTATGGTTAATTAGGCTAGTTTTATGAATTTTTGTCTAGCTTTAAGATAGGTTTAAGATTGAAGTAATAAAAATGAATTAAAAAAAAAAAAAAAAAAAGTGAGTTGGACTGTCATGCCAGACGTCGTGGGTTCAATCCCTATGCTATCTAAAGTTTTTTTTTCAAATATACTGCCTCTTGCGAGGAATTGACAAATTTTCCAAGAGTAATTCTTGTCATGAAAAGTGTTTTCTCAAATTAGCCGTTCGGCTTAAAACTGTAGGTCCGCTCCATCCCTGACAACAGTACTCGCACAGAGGAATGGTTGAGAGTTGTAAGTCCAACGGACTGTTGCGCCACCGAATTTATTTATTTTTATTGGTAGTGACTTTAATTCAAAGCACATTATTCTGGTGATCTAGTTGTATATCTTTATAGGGGCCAAATAATATACGCCCTATTTATTCTACTGCAAACTGATTTATTGGCCTACTGATATTTCGAAAATACCTGACTCTGTTAATTTATTTGTAGTCAGAGGAATACATTTATAAAGAAAAAGAGGCTGGGATGCGATAACTTCCCATCCCGTCTGTCGATTTGTCTTGCTTAAAAATTTAACAAAATATTCATAACAATATTTTGTGTGAGATAAATAATTTGAAGTCAATATCTTTCATTTTTTCTCCTAATACATGAATCGAAAAGCATTTCTTATCAGTTTTTTGTTGTTTTTCTAGGTTTTTTGTGTTTTATTAAAAAAGTTGTCAGTTGACTGTTTCTAATAAATTAACTAAAAATTAAAAGCAATATTTTGCATATGATCAAATAGTTGATTTCAAAATCTATTTTTGTTAACAAGATTTTAAGTCGAAAACCAATTTTTACCAATTTAAGCAGCATTTTTATTTCTTATATAAACAGAAAGACAGATTGGATTTTTCTAAGACAATTATCTTACGTTAACAACAACATTAAGGACAGAATGATATCATTTTGAAGTCAATACCTCCATTTATTCACGAGATATCGAGAATCGAACATCAATCAATTGTTATAAAATTTGCGTACTATTATTTGCAGATTTCATTTTTTTCGTAAAAAAAAACTGTCAATTCTAAAAAAAAACTATATTTTTAAGATAAAATTAGTCTGAAGCCAGTACCTTTAATTTTTATAAAAGAAATTAAAGTCGAAAATCAATTTTTACCAACTTCAGAGATGTACATTAGATACAAATTTGAATATTTTACAGAATGCCATATTAGAAACTAAGATAATAAATGGAAACTTTCGCTCAAAAGCGAAGAAAATAGTATTAAGAACTTAATACAGAAGTGACAAATTAAGTACGACACGAAGAACTAAACCTTCCGACCTGATACGATTAACTTCTTGAAAACGGCGGAAAGAGCAACGGAAAGCTATTGAAGGTTATGACACAAATAATAAATAAATGTGATGATTTGTGGTTATTGTGCGAATCTTTTCCGGCGGCCTTTCTACCGATATAGACACAGTAATTCAAAAGTTCAGTCTAATTTTATAAGTAGGCATTCCCCAGGTTCAATCTATGCACAATTTGGGAAATATTCATACCACCAATTCACCTTGAACTGAACAAAAAGTAAATTAAGGACTTAAACAACTAAATGCTTGTTTTTTCATCTCAACTTTTGTAGGATACAAAAGTTTTCCAATTAAAACAAAACCTTAACTTCTCCAATTCTGTAAATCTATAAATATTCTTTTTGTGTCCTTCAGTTGTTTTGTTTTAGGATGTACTTTGATTTTGTATTTCTTTCCTTAAAAATGAGTTTTGTTAAAAGTTGTTAAATCTTAACACAAGTTATTTCAAATAAATTTAACAATACTTTTACTTCAACTTCAGATCGCCAAGCTCAAACCTCATCTCCCTATTATACTTTAAGAACGTAATGTAAAAAAATACGTTTGATATTCAAAGCAACCGAAAGTTATGAACATACCTAATTGAATTTTCGATTTTTAAATAGAAAAATAAAGTGATATACTCTCTGGTGTAATAGTGGTTGCTGTGTGTCAAGTCCGCCGTTTTGTAGGGATGGGGATTGTTTTGAAAATTCAGATTGTGTAGACTTTGTTCGCGTTCGGGTGGCTTGGCTAATTTTTTTCTTTCCACAACTAATTTTTAACAAGAAAACTACAATTAATTTCATCGTTACATTTTCGAGTACCCTTGTTTTATGCCTGGACTCACGGTGTCATGTTAGCACTACATACCCCCTTTTAAAAAAAAATCAAAGTTAAACAAATTTTTGGAATTTTTTTCTTTCCACAACTAATATAAAAAAATAAATTGGGTGGCGCAACAGTCCGTTGAGAACTAGGGCCTAGTGAATTACAACTCTCAACCATTCCTGTGTGCGAGTACTGTTGTCAGGGATGGAAGGGACCTACAGATTTGAGCCGAATCCGAACGGCTAATTTGAGAAACCACTTTTCATGACAAGAATTACTCGGTGCCGTGCAATAACGCCGAGCGAAATAACGCCGAATTCTGAAATTCGGCCTTATTTCACTTTAATAAAGTGAAATAACGCCGAATTTTAGCATTCGGCCTTATTTCACTATTGGAAAGTGAAATAATGCCGATTCGGCGTTATTTCGCTTTTGGTCCTATGCAAAATGCTTATTACATCTCAGTCTCAAATCTAAGTATTTTGAGATTTTGCTAGCATTTTTACTAGAAAAATCCAAAAATATTGAGATCTAGATTTCTCCAGGTGTCAATGACACTTTCTATACTTTGAAATACAAAAAAAAAAAACAGTGTTTGAGGAAGCCTTGGCCTTTAACAAAACTTTGGTTTTCAAAAACTTTATTTTATCCAAAATAAATAGTATATAATTAATATTTCTTGCAAAATAAAATTGAACTAACAAAACATTTTCTCCTCACATTTAAAATAAATTTGTTATTTTATTAATATGTTACCTAACATTACTATTTCTGTTTCAAAATTTTTTAAATTTTTTGATTCTGGTAAGACCAAGATCAGTTAAGAGAAGTAACGTGAAGTGAAAGTTTCAGTAATGATTGAAATTGAAAAGTATAGAACTAATACCTAATTATGTACATCTACAACATCAAGGCTAATAATTAAATATTTCAGTTTCATTCAAAACCGTTAAATTACCACATACGAATAAGGTTTTAAAAATGCATGTTTTTTAAGGTAAGACAAATTTAGCGGCATGGACCAGAAAAAAATTAAAGATTAGAATTTACATTTCAGCTAAGATTGCATTTTTTGAGAATTTGATCAATACAAATTTAAAAAAATATACTATAGGCAGAAATGGCAGCGAGCGGAGCGAGCGGAAAAAATTTAGCCCAAAAGAGAATCAATTTGGGGTGTGAAAATAAAAAAATTCGCGCGAATTTTTTTATTTTCACACCCCAAATTGATTCTCTTTTGGGCTAAATTTTTTCCGCTCGCTGCCATTTGTGCCTATAGAATATTTTTTTAAATTTTTATTCGATCAAATTCCCAAAAAATGCAATCTTAGCTGAAATGTAAATGATTATTATTCATCTATTAATTTTTTTAATAAATACAAATTGTTCAAATATTACTCCGACACTACACTGCACTCAATTCACTGAAGCTACTAAAGTGATTGTTTTTTCATCAACAACCGACCGCGACGCGACTGTTTATTCTACGGTAAACTTTGTTTTACAGTTGATTTTGAGTTAAGCTCCGCTTAGTTTCTGGTGCCGTGACATAAGGCCAAGTGTCATAAGACCAAATTCCAACGTTTGGCCTTATGTCGCTTTCAGAAAGTGTCATAAGGCCAAATTTTTTTGCGACTTAAGACCAAATTTGTTTTAATGTTTTCTTCAATAACAAAAACCGTTCTTTACTGTTAGAATTATGAAAGAAGTGGTTAATATAGGCGCCTGCCTGGCGACTTTACATACCCTAAGCGGAGCAACGGAGTTGCGTGAGCGGGTGTGACCCCGAAAAAGGGAGTTAAAATCCTGAGAACCCGCGAAGCGGGCCACCCACAGGTGCTTTTATTGAAAGAAGTTGTTGATATAGGCGCCTGCCTGACGACTTTACATACCCTAAGCGGAGCAACGGAGTTGCGTGAGCGGGTGTGAACCCCGAAAAGTGGAGTTTAAATCCTGAGATCCCGCGAAGCGGGCCACCCACAGGTGCTTTTATTGAAAGAAGTTGTTGATATAGGCGCCTGCCTGACGACTTTACATACAACTTCTTTCAATAAAAACACCTGTGGGTGGCCCGCTTCGCGGGTTCTCAGGATTTTAACTCCCTTTTTCGGGGTCACACCCGCTCACGCAACTCCGTTGCTCCGCTTAGGGTATGTAAAGTCGCCAGGCAGGCGCCAACATCAACAGCTTTTTTGAATAAAAGCACCTGTGGGTGGCCCGCTTCGCGGGATCTCAGGATTTAAACTCCACTTTTCGGGGTTCACACCCGCTCACGCAACTCCGTTGCTCCGCTTAGGGTATGTAAAGTCGTCAGGCAGGCGCCAATATCAACAGCTTTTTTGAATAAAAGCATCATCTCAGGTGATGAAGATAAAGTGTGAAAGTGACATAAGACCAAATTGGCCTTAAGTCACTTTGGAAAGCGACATAAGGCCAACCGTTGAAATTTGGCCTTATGACGCTTTCGAAAAGTGACATAAGGCCAAATTCTAAAATTTGGTCTTAAGTCACTTGCCCTTATGTCACGGCACCTTAGTTTCTCCTTGCAAAAGTTTAATTAAACCGAATTCTCTGTTTTCTCTCTTTCGGCTTTATTTCCCAATTGGCATTCGGCGTTATTTCACTTATCCAAAGTGAAATAAGGCCGAATGCTTAAATTCGGCGTTATTTCACTTAAGCAAAGTGAAATAAGGCCGAGTTTCAGAATTCGGCGTTATTTCGCTCGGCGTTATTGCACGGCACCGAATTACTCTTATTATCTTACTAATTATTATTATCAACTAATTGTGTACTTTGTTTTAAGAAAATCAAAAAGTGTAGTGGTAACTTGGTATCAACCTAGCACTACATACCACTTTTTTTAAAAATCGTCGAGCTAAATATTTTTTTTCCACAGCTAATTTACAATCCCCGTCACCGACTACTTTAAACTAAACAAGTCCCCAAGCATACTTGGCCTTAGAGACAGTGTTAGTTGTATGTTTTGTGCCACCATTGACTATCAGGAAACAGCTGATCTCATGTTGGGAAAATTGGAACATTAGAGAGTGGAAAAAAACCACTTCATCCATAATGATATCTCAAAAATATGTCAAACAAAGAAACCTAGAGAAAGAACTGTTAAATGAGAATTTTATCTAGCTCTTGAAGAACGCAGTGTACTTCATTCAAACTTAATTCACCAAATTTTGTGTTAAAAAATATCACTAAAAAAAACTAAAAACCAAATTTATTTCTCTTTCAGGTGGGCATGTTAACCCAACGAACTCATCTTTCGCCGCACATTATTGTCAAATATTTTAAATTATTTGAAGATGTAGGGACAGTTAGTCATGTGAAGAATAAAAATTGTGTGCAACGCTCCAGAACAACTGAGAATATTGAAGCTGTTCCCCGACAAAAACCCAGGTGTGTCAACTCTTCGTCGATCTTTGGCATAAGGCCTATTTCCACCTCGGAGGCTACTTTAGTCACGTTTGGGGTATGGAAAATCCAAAAATAGCTGTTGAAAAACCTCTCAATAATTAACGTGTTACTGTTTGATAAGAATTTTAGGCTGGCGGTGTGATTGAGCCTTACTTATTTAAAAATGATAATAAATAAAATAAAATGAAGGACTGGGTCGCACGAACTTGCTCATGTATCCAAAAAGTCTTTTTTGAAATATTTACTGTATTTTAAGATTTAAAAATGTACTCGCAAAAAAGTTTGTTTTCAAAAATTTAAACGCCATTTGACTTCTCAAATTAATTATTAATTATTCAAAATTTTTATTTGAAAATCGTTAAAACGTTTTTTTTTAAATTAATTTTGTACATTATAAACTTTTTCAATTTTAGTTTAAAAACATTTTTGGTATGCAGTTATTTAAAACTTATTAATCTTCGTTTTAAATTTTAGTTTCGTAAAAAAATGGTGACCCATTTTCGAGATATCGATTTTCGATCTTTTAACAAAAATAAAAACAATGAAATTTTTGATCATCAAAAATTATTGAGGCAATATACGTAAGAGCCTGTGAAAAAATATGTTGAAAACGGTTCGTTAGTTCTTGAGAAAGCTTAAAAACAAAAAAACTGTTCCACTGGTGAAACCCTTCTGGAGCAATACAAAAATATATTCTTTTTATTGAAGGCAGCCAAATTAAGAAAAAAATTAGAAAAAATGAAATTTTCGTATTTTAGTTATGTATGTTTTTCCATGGTGGTCTCAAAATGTAACGCTTACTAGGTTGGCTGCATCCCTAAATTGTGGACTGAAGTATATAGATATTCCTTTAAACTGATAATTTTCAAAGCCAAATCAAAATAAACAAAAAATACTAAAAATTGGGGGCCATATTAAGCATTTTTGAGAAAAAAAAATATTTTTTTTTAAACAGGGGTTAGAATATTTTTTTAAATCTAAAGAAGACTTTTTCGAATTTTACCCACATTTGAAATTTTGATCATGTAGGTACAAAAATTTGGAACAATGTTTAGAACAACTAAAACAATCTGAAACAAATTTTATAAACTTGATAATATTAGATATTTATTATTAACCCGCAACTTTTAAAACTTATTGTCAAATTAGTTTTTGAGCCAGCACAACTTTTTTTTATATCTATTATAACGCTTTTCTTCGAAATCGTAGTTGATGACCGCAACTTTGACACCTTTACCTTCAATTTTTGGAAGTAACTTTCGCCCTAGTAGATAGGCAATAATAAGTTTAGTGCAAACACATAGTCGTTGTGTGATGTTGCCGTGTGTCAGTGTGACAACGGGTTGGTCGAACTTTCTTAAATATCGCTGCTATCAGTCGTCCGCAAGAAACGATCCAAATCAGTCAATTAAAAGGAGTTCTCAAGAATTGGCGTTTTCGAACTAAGAAATCTTTTTTTCTTGAATTTTTGTGGCTCATTCGAGAAATAAGTCCAAACTCTATAAAATGTTCAACTTAGGTTATTAGTCGACAACAACAACAATAGCAACAAACAAAATTAATGTGGAATAGAAAAAAAAGAAGAAACACAACAAAAGAAACGGTTCGCTGAGTTAAAGAGTTTCTTTTAGCGTGAAGCCACGGGCCACACGATTACCAACTTTAAAAAGAAACCTGGGTTCATCATCTAAGTTGTTTGCATTTATTTCTTCATTTATTTATTTTCTCCATCATTTCTAGTGCGCACGCGTGAACAAATACTATTCTTGCCATTTAGTTGATCTCTCCTGTCCGCCTCTTGTCGTGTCTCGTGTGTCTAGCGTCAGAATTTACATGAAATTATTTTTTTATCTGCAGTAGTTAAGATTATTATACTTGCCGTACATGGTTACTCGTTAGGTATATGGTATATCGTAGATACTATTTTGGATGTATTTTTAAAAGAAATCATCAAACGTAACAAACGACAGTTGATAAATGGATCGTACAGTTTGTTTGTCCAACTGATATGAACTTACATTTTTTTGACAATTATTTATTTTATCATGAGTTACTGGTCCATGTACGGTTAAGGTTATTTATTTCCATTCCCAATTCCAATCTTCAAAATTTAAATTGCTTTATACTTAGAAAGTATAAAACTTTAGAATTTTTTGTTAAAATTTTCAAAAGAATAATTCAATAATAATAACATTTTATGTCAAAAAATAGCTTTTTAAATTAGTGTTTTAGATTAGGTTAGGTTGAGGGGCTGACAGTTGATGTCTTTACCGTCACACTTAGATCAATACAGATCCATTGTGATACCCGTGAGTATTGCTACTCAAGCTAATAAGAAAAACCTACGTGTTCAGTTAGCAGTGGCGGACTAAGAGGCAGTGACACCCGGGGCGGTAAAGCAAGCTTACACCCCTTGAAAAATTTAAGAAAAAAACACGAACAAAGATTTTATTTAAAGGTGCTTACTAGCTTTTATTGTACTGAATGTTTCGATTATATCATTAAAATCTATATTTTTTGTGTGCTCCGTTTCGATTGAAAGTATAGCCAAATTAGTCAACCTATTTTGGCTCATCGTTGATCTTAGATCAGTCTTTATTAATTTTAATTTGGAAAAGCTTCGTTCACACGATGCCACTGAGACGCAAATTGTTAAATAAATTCTCATCGCCAATGACAGACTCGGTAAAGAGTCTGAAAAATCCCACTTAACAATGAAGCTTAAAAATTCAAAGGCTGTCCAAATTTCTGCATCTTTTAAATTTATCTTTGAAGCTACCATGTGACGCCGAATTCGCTGGATTTCCAATATGATACTGTTGTCTGTATAAGTTCTGTAAATGTCGAGGTAAGCATTGGAACCACAGCCCGCAGTTCTTCTTCCGTTCCATACAGCAATATTTTCGGTTGAAGAGCTGAGAAAACTGACGCAATATCTTCCATGGCCTTAGATCGATGCACAAGTTCGGTATAAAATGTATCCTGACATTCTAACATGGCTCTTCGTGTTTCCTCTGCCAACGTCAAACCAGCATCTTGAGCCTTTTCGCCTGGCATAATTTTCTTCTTTTTTCTTCTTCCCCGCCTTTCAATTAAAATTTCTAGCTCGGTGCATTGTTCTCTTGCGTATATTATGTCCTTTTTCACGGATTCATCGCGGTGTTCACGAAGAAAACTCGCTAGTGCCTTAAGTTTTATTACACTTTTTTCTAGAGTGAGCCCGGATTTTTGCAAGTATTTCTGTGCTGTATCAACTTCTTCCAAAATATCGAACCAGAATGAGTAGCAGTGTGCAAAGTTATTTTTCTGTTACTGATGGCACCCCCTATTAGTCTGCCACCCGGGGCGGACCGTTTGGCCTGGGACCCAGCAGAGTATAATGTTGTGCTGTGCGCCAAGAACCTTAAGCTCTTCACGGCAGCATGAAACAAGCTTTGATTTTACCTCAGTTGGAGTAATCGCTTTTATTGCCGCTTGGCTATCAATGTAAAAGGTGATATCAGCTCGTGGTATCGCCATCATTGATCCCTTTTTAGCAGCTGTTGTCACTGCTGTTTTCGACATTCAGTCAAATTTTTTTATGAAAATCCAACTCTCATTTTTAGTTATAAAAATTAAAATTTACAGAAAATAGTTATCAAAATTGGTAAAAATTGATGTTCGATTCTCGATATCTCGTCGATATCACGAAAACCTAAAAAAAATGAAATTGTTTTCGACTCTAGTATTAGGAGAATAAAGATAGATATTGACTTAAATTTTTGTATCTCACATAAAATATTGTTATTAATATTGTGTTAAGTATTTAAGCAAGACAGACGAGGATGAATTGGCAAACCAAATTAAACAAAAGTAAAATTTCAGCTGTCAAAAAGACCAACTCCGAAAAAAATGTTTGCCAGATTGAAAACAACACGTCTAAAAAACAGCCTTTAGCAGTGGCGTAGCAACCGCTGTATCAGCTGTATCCATGTAACAGGGCCCCGAGATATAGGGGCCCCCAAAAATACAGAGCACAAGACGTGTGTAAAAAAATTCACTTAAATATTTAATAAAGTTTTATTACAAAAAATGTTCCGATGATCATTTTTTACATGCGTCAAATATTGTTTTTTCCTGTGTATCTTTTTCTTTTTTTCATGTCCTTCCAACCAACAATACTACAACTTCAACCTGCAAACACTTTTTTATTCGAGCTTTCAAAATATATCGTCTATATATAATCTATCTATAATTCTGGATACAACACAAGACCTATCAAAAATTGACCAACTGTCTGTTGTTATTAGGTATATTTCTATAGCAGAAACCGATGAAAAAGTCAATAAAGATATAAAAATCTGCGAGTCATTTTTAGGGTTTGTACCAATTACTGATGCTAGTGCCGAAGGGCTAAAAACAGAAGTTTTTAAAACAATAAGTGAATATGGACTTGATTTATCCAAATGCAGAGGACAAGGTTATAATGGAGCGAATGTTATGTCGGGTGTATATGGAGGATTGCAAGCCCTTATAAAAGAGAACACTCCAAGTGCCGACAATGTTCATTTTCATTTTTTTCTTCGCTGTTAGATATTATAAGTCCAGTTTCCAAAGCCCTTCAAGATGAGGAAAATGACTTACAAAAAGCAATTATTTTGCTTCAAAATCTTTTAGACGGTCTAGAAAAAGAAAGAAATCAAAAAAAAAATTCAGTGATTTACTTAAAAAGTCTAAAGATTTAGCCAACGATTGGAGAGTGACGCCTGTCTTCAAAAATAAAAGGAGGAAAATAACGAAGCGCTTTTTTGATGAGTTGGCAGAAGGTCATAGAATTTCTGATCCGGAAATTTACTTCAAAGTCAATATTGGATACAGGGCCCCCAAAGGTCTAGCTACGCCACTGGCCTTTAGTATTAATTTAAACGTAGGTATAGCAAGTAACTAAGAATGGCAAGTCTACATATTTTCGTATTATAGTTTGCCTTCCTCCAATCGTGTCTACTAAACAATGAGGGATAGTTTATTATTTATTTATATTATATGCAACAAATAAGAACCGACTCTTTCCCTTTAAAAGGTTTGTTTTTGTGCGTCGACAAGGGCGTAGAAAGGGGCAGGAACGGATAGTGGTCTCATTCCCTATTTCTGGTGTGCTTACAAAAATTAACTGCATATATTCCGATTTTAAATAAATACTTCATTTTCAAGCAGATCATTCTAGGTTAGGCACATAGAAACCTTTTTTGAGAATCAAAATTCTAGGGATTTTGTTCACATAAAACTCATCTTCTTTTATTTTGTATAAAATAATTCTTTCTGAAAAAAAAATTCTTTTAATTACACTGTCAAAACAACTGAAAGAAGGCTCTTCTTTATGTCTTAAATTCAAAAATAATGAGAGCCTGGGATGCGACCCACACTCAATGGCGGATCCAAAGGGGAGGGGGGGAGTCGTAGGGGTCATTATCAGCCCTGGGAGATAATTTGTTGGGTTTTTCGTAGGAATTCCCTTCAATTCAAACTAATCGCATTGCGGTAATAGATATGACCACCATTATATGTTGAATTATTTATTTTTGTATTTTATATACTTCCTTTTGTATTTTAATTCCTTAAACTTTGTTGCTAAAAGTACTTCTTTTAACTGAGGACTGAACCAAGAATTTTATATGAATCGGAAATTCTGACCTATTCCAAAAACACAGCACAAATTCATCAACTTTTCACCAATGGACTATCCAAGGGAGTGTCATATGATATGAGCCATATAGCTCAGTTAAGTTGTATAAGTAGAGATTTGTTAGTAATTTGACGACATTTAACTAAAATGTTTGTTTTCACGCAGTTTAGAATTTAAATTACTTTCATAAAATTTGTTTCTAAAAAAAAGAGCAAATATTCAGGTTCTTCGAAAGAAACCTTGAATAAGAGATCGTCAATTTTATATTAAGTTGCCTTTAAATTCCTGAAACTAGCCTTCAATTCCATCTTATTTTTTTGACGCACATAAACAGTAAACATTGAAGTAATTTTTACTTGCGACATATAGGGGAACTACGAGTATATGTCAAATATTGGTAAAAAATTTCGAACTCGAGCTTTTAATCAAACATGACATTACGATGCTAGAAAATTCGAAAAAAGTGGGTCCCCCGATTCCGTCCGTCTGTCTGTCCTGGTCCCTACAGCCCAAACCATTGTGTCGATTGTAATTAAGGTTTTCAACCGATTTATACAAATTTGTTGGTTAAAAATCGAAAATTAGATTTTTTTCAAAAATGAGCCGATAGATTTTTTTAAAAAGTTCTCTAAATTTTTTGTTCTTAATTTGGCTTCTTTCTACAAGATGCTGGACAACAGTGTTCTAATAACTAAAGTTGTATCTTTACCCCTTGAAGTATGTAAATGTAAGGTTAACATAGGTACACATTATTTTATTTAAATATTGTCAGCCTACTTTAGATAAAATTAAAGGACATTGTTAAGCGGTGAGTAAAAACTCGTCTATATGTTAAGTGTGTGATAATAATAATAAATTTGAAGCCGTTCTCTAATAATTATTTGATATTTACAATTTTAAACAATTTTGAAATCAAAATGTTGAATACAAAAGCATGAATTCCTTAAACTATTTAAGCTTTTGAGTTCAAATGTTAAAAAGTATATCCTACAATTTTGTAGAACCCACTCGTTTTTTAATGGTTTCGAATGGTACCTATGTACCTACCTATCCAAACAATAAATTAAAACTTAACCTTGTTTAGTTTCTTCTCTTTATTATGTGATCTACATGGAAACAAAAATCATATAGTATAGATTATGCATGTATGTACGTATGTATACACTATACATACATAAAAGTCGTATCAAATTGTGAAGATATAAATACATTTATACATAGGTAAGAGTTTTCCATACGCTTAGAAAAAAAAAACATAAATTATAGTCTTTGTCTTAAAGAAGCATACAATACAGTAAACAATTTTATTTTTTAATGTGTCTAAGAGATGGTTTGCTAGTTTGAAGAGCCTTTAGAGCGTGAAGCCACGAGCCACACGAGCAAATAGGAAGATTTCTGTTTTTTATTTTTGTTTTACTTCATTTTTAAATCATTAAACAGTACATTCAGGTGCAGCTGTGGCCCATGGTAACAGAAGTTAAGATTTGCGCGCACTTACTGTTTATTTTTTGAATTTTGTATATACATAAACATAATAGTTAAAGATGAATATGGGCCTGAATACAAAACAATGCAGGGTTGCAACAAATTGACTTTTAACCAAAGGTATGGATTTACATAGCTTCATGCTTTTATTACTTCACCTCAAGTTAGTTAGTTCTTAAATATGTCGTAAGATACATATACATAATTTAATTCACGCAGGTTGTACAAAATTACTCACTACCTCTAAATGGGCATATTCATCATTTTTAAAATAATATTACCTATAAATTGAATTTATCAAATACATATGTATGTAGAAATATAATAAATATTTGTATGCATTGTATAAAAAATCGAGCTCACAACAAATGGCAGCAACAAAAAACTCTGATAATTATGAGGTTTTGGCTAACCAAGTTTTTGTTTGGCTGTGATCTTTTTTCCAGCAAACGAGCGCAGAGTTCGGGTTTCAAGAAAACCATATAGGTACCTACTCGTCGGTTGTATGTATGTATGTACATTATAATAACTATGAATAGTACAACACACAATCATTATACCACACCATATAGTCTCTCCACCATCAACAAAAGGAATCACGGTCCGGTGATCCTCTTCAATTAAAAAGGTCGACATACCAATTCTTTGATATGTTTTCCCCATTCGGTGATATTATGCTTCATTTTCACTGTGTTTTTATTTTTTGTGTATAGCTATTCGTTTGCAACACATACGGAACTTAACAAATATGATTATTTGATACAGTAAATTTTCGAATTAACAAAGAAGTGAAATCAAAACAAAAAAAAACTATAACGAATAGTGAATAACAATAACAAACATATGTATATCAAGCAATATTATGTACAACAGGGAAATCATATAAGTTTTCTCTACTTTCATAACGATTTTCATGTTAGTGGGTTTGCAAACAGCACCTCATATACGAGGTTGAAACTCAAGGATTTGTAATTCCTGTACACTTTCGGGATTTGTAAAGTGTTCAATTTTTAAATTTTGTATCGATTCTGAAGATTCTGATTCCTGAATTTGTTTTTTAGTTTTAGAATTTCATCGTTCATCGTTCATGGTTCTAAATTTTGATTTCTACGAGTAGATACATCAAGAGAGAAAATACCAAACTATTTTTTACGACTTTGAAGTTAGCATTACATTTTTCGAAATTTAAAAACTGAGTGGAAAGAAAAATATTCAAAAAAAATTGTTCACGTAATTAATTGCATAATTACATTTTCGAATATCTTTGTTTTATGGCTGGACTCACGGTTTCAAATTAGCACTACAAACACCCTGTTTTAAATCAAAGTAAATAGATTTTTTTAATTTTTGTCTTTCCACAACTAATTTTAAACAACAAAGCTATAATAAAATTTCGAAAAATGTAGTGCTAATTTGACAGTCGTTTATTTTTTCTACTCATAGGTACATTTTAGATTTTTGACACAGTTTCGATAACCAACACTTAATTACTATCGGTGTTTTTGGTTACCGTTTCTGTGAAAAAAAATAAAAACATTGGCTCAAAATGTTAAAGAACCTATTGTTAAGGGTTTATTAATTTACTAGTTAGAAATTAGCGAAATATTTAGCAATTTACTAAGGGACTCCAAAATTTTAAACCTTTCTTTTCATTTTGTTAAATAGTAAATTGCTAATTCCTAATTGTATTTTATTAAAAAAACGAGCATCCAAACATGTCTAAAAAGTGATAGTTCGTGAAAATAAACAGAGCAAATATGCTTAAACGGACCTATTAAGTGGAATTCCCAACTGTTGACTGGACCATTCCATCCACGGCTCTTATAAGAATAATTGTGCAGATGTCAAATGGATAAAGCAAATTGCTAAAAGTTAAAGCCATTCCGTTATTTTAACTTACACTAATTTTTAAGAGATAGTGAGATGTTAAAATCGTTTAAAATGAGGTAAATCATCTTAGTAAATTCCTAAAAATGGCTTTAACATTTTACTAAATCGTTTAAAATATTGAGCCTTTGATTTTTTGAGTTTCGGGAGCTTATTGGAACCCCGCTTTTTAAAATCCCGTTTTAAAAAATCCCGAAAAAAAAGTTTAAAAATCCCGTCTTCTAAAATACCGATTTTGTGAAATCCCGTCTTTTAAAATCCCGTTTATTCAAAATCCCGATCAATTACAATCCCGCTTTTTAAAATCCCGTCAAGTCCCGACTCCCGTTTTTTTTTTACAAAATACGTGCATTAAACTAAATAACAATAGGAGTCAAATGTTTTTATGTTAAATTACTTGACTAAAATATAATAATATCGTAATTTGTATTGCTTTTACTATACATAAACATTCATTTTTGTTTACAATATTAACTCTTGCACCAACAATATGCATCCTACAGCAAATCTACCTCACGATTACGATTTTACCGCTATCGTTGACTTTTTTAATTGATTTGAGTACTTTACTTCATATTTTTTATTTTTTGATATGTTGTATTTGTTAAAGGTTACAATAAAATGAATCTAGAAAAATATCTTATTTTTTAATTCTTTTCTAACTTTTTTTCTTATAAAAAGCAGGATTTTAAAAAATCGGGATTATAAAAAACGGGATTTTAAAACCGGAATTTTAAGAAACGGGAATATAAAAACCGGGATATCGAACCCAACCCTTGAGTTTCTTTTTTCGGGTTATTTTATTTTGTATGTTGTGATTTTTCCAACTAGAATGTTTAGGTCTTAGAATTCTGGGTGTTTCTTTATTTCGAAAAGTGTTAAATACTTTATTTTTTTGGTTTATGAAATTAAATTCAAATCATTTTGAGCCTCCAATAGGAAGTTATTGTAATCGGTCCGATTTGTCAAATTGAAAATATTGACATTTCTTAAATCTAAATACAAGATTTTTAGAGAGATTTCTGTGTGGAAGCTTTTTTCGTCATCCATATCTCAAGAACCAGTAGAGATTTCGGCTTCAACTTAATTTTTGTTCACAGATAATAATGCAGAAAAAAATTGAAAGGGTGTTTTTTTACCATAGCAATTTAAATAAAAGTGAAAATTTTGGTTAACCCAAAAATATTACAAACCAATAACGCTAGTGACTTGAATTGAATTGTATACTAAATGTTAGAAGTGATACCAAACTAATATAATTTTGAAAAAAATTCAACAATTTTTGTTTTTAATTAAAAAAAACTGAACAAATATAATTGTCATCTCGAATATTTTACGAAAAAAAAAATTTAGCTCCAAATTACTTTTATGCAACAAAGAATGACATTTTTGACATCTGGTAAAATTTTGGGAAAGACCGAAATGACAGTTTTTTTGGATTATCAACTTATACATCTTTTTTAAAAATTTAAGATATTGGCTCTAAACAATTTCATCTTATTAAAAATATTGTTTTTAACATTCAGTAAAATGTAGAGAAAAATCGAATTGAGTTTTTTTTTACAAAAGATATAAAACCTATGTGACAATCAGTTGCTTTCATAAAAATTAAAATCTACAAAAAATACTACTTAAAATTTGTACAAATTTATGTTCGATTCTCGATATCTCGTGAATAAATGAAGGAATTGACTTCAAATTACTTATTTAAAAATTTGTGTTTTTGAAGATGGCTTCATTGAATCATCGTTTTGTTTATAACACCTATCATTGAAATCATAGTCCAATTTGGTTAAATTTCAACTAACATTACACAATATAAGACAATGGCTTCTCAAAGTAATTGTTAGCTGTCATGAATTCACGACTATAAAGATATGAATAATGAATATGTTTAAGACCCTCGATGAGAAAATATTCGATGTACTAATCTATAAATTTCTTCACATGCATTTTAAATTTTCGCGGTTTTTAGAATAATTCTTAAATTTTGTATTTTTATTTTTAAGTCGGCACAAATTCGTATCGTAAACATTATACCTACCCCTAACGTTCTTCTATATGGCCGAAACCTGTTCTTAAATGTTCCTTATTTCGTGAATACAGGGGTGTTTCTTTATAAGTTCCTCATTTCGTGTGTACAGGGGTGTTCCTCTATAAATGACACAACAGGTGTATCAACAATTATACGCATCAATATAATACTGTATCAAAAGTGCAACCCTTTATGAACATCACGAGAACAGAAATGGTTCAATAACTTTCCGGTCGGGGGTAAGAATCTTTACTTATTTTCAGTTTATTAATGCTTCTTAGCATTTTAACGTGAAAGTGATAAATATTACGTTCCCATAGCTTTCATCTTCCCATATAAAAAAATGAGAGTGGAAAATTCATTTCCTATAGCGGTTCGGTGTAATTCCGAAATTTTTTGGTTCCTTGACCTAAGAAACTAAGAAAATTCTTCTTTTGGAAAAATCAACAAGATTGCTTCTTGTTCTATAAGTTTACAAAACTATTTCCGCTATACAAGTCTTAAAGTCATCAATGTTTGAATATAGATTCTTTATAAATACAACTAATCATCTAAACATAAATACATCCGTTAGCATAGCACATAATCTATCAATTATTGATAGAAAGTTTACTTAATGCATTAGGCAGCCCCAGCCAAAATCTCTACATTGTTTTCAATAATCTCCCGACAGATGGCTTCCTAAATCTGTAATAATTTCCCTTTTCATTTGTTTTTTTTTTTCAAGTAACCCGTCAATCAGCACAATATTCGATTAAAAGATTAAACTAAATTTCTTGCATTTCGTGTGGTATCCAGTTATACATTTTCTGCTTTTTATTGTCGTTATTCCGTTTAAAATAAAAGTAAGTAAAATCTGTGGCTCCGTAAATTATAAAAATATATATCCAATATTCATTCATAAAGGTCTGAAAATTGAGTGTATATATTTTGAGCGTCAAGCTTAGTGTTACATACATACATACATTACAATAATATTGGACCTAAAAGTGTCTGACAAATATCTACCAATAAGCTTACAATCAAGTTGTGATTTTACACATAAGAATATCGACGTAGAACTTGGCTGACGATCTATTGCTGGCTTAAATTAATTCATTAAATTAGATTCCTACGAATAAATTGAAGGAGATAGTAATGTGATTGCGACATCAGATTCTTGTTCATTTTTCTACCAAATATTGTTTTAATGTTTTATAAAAATATTATCTTCTATGTTGAAAATTCTTTAAATTTTTTCATAGCAAAATAACAAATGTATTATTATCAATAGTTTGTATTGTGTTAAGTTTGTTGATAACATTAATTTATATTTGCAATTTAGTTGTATGTTTCGAAAATTTTAGCTAAAAATTATAAGATCTTACGCTTATTACTTAAAAATGAAATATATTTTTTGTTAAAATTTAAAACTTACAATATTCAAATTATTTAATTATAAATCTTAAATTTTATGGAATTTAAAAAAGAAGAGAAAATGATAAGATACAATTTAAAAGTAAGTAAGATTGGTTGAATTTGTTATATAGAATAGACTTATGTATGTATGTATATAGGTATAAGGAAAGAAATTGATATAAGGCGAACTTGTACAAATAAGAAAACCTTATCTTAAATGCTCTTTTTTATATACAAAAATTGACTGCAAAATTTCGGAACCATATGAGAGTTCTTAAATGGGCATAGCTTATTATTATTATTTATTTTTTTGTTATTCTTTTCTTATTTTTATTTCTAATAATGCAAAAAACGGTACAAAAATTCAAAAACCCAGAAAATGAGAACGAATCTGATATGAAGATTTTTCTGGATTTTTCATTTTGAACGAGTCAACAAAACTTAAAAATTGTAAAGAGATAAATGGTTGGTTCTTGGTTTTAATGAAACAGGTGCATTTGAGTAGATAATTTCTCTAAAACTTAAATAAAAACAAATTAAGGTAAACACATACCCTTTCTAACTTATTTTCTAAAACAGGGTAAACACCTGCAATAAGTTCAGAATTATTATGTACCTATTAAATTATAAAAATCTTCCGTAAGTGTCGCATAGCCTTTAGCATCGGGTTTTAACCACCCATCTCTTATTTTAATAGTTTTTCAGCATAGTTTCGTGCGTTAATGTCAATATACAGATGCACCCTCATATTCGTTGTAAGGCTTAATGTTGTTAACTTTTTTTTTTTAAAGCGCAGAGGACTTCAGACATGCTCAAATTTCATCAGCAGGTATGCCGTTATGAATTACAGGTAAACGTAGCGGGGGCACCTAACACTCTCCAGCCTCGTAACTACCTCCACACAAAAAATCATGTCATAATATTACAACGTGAAGAAGGACGAACAAACAAACTGACTCTCCCATTTATAATATTAGTAAAGGATAAGTTACCTTTAAGCTTCATACACTAGACATATTTATGTTTTCGAGAAGGACAATTTGTTAAAATTAAAACTAATATTACAACACATCAATGCAATGTTGCCAACACGCATCCAAAGTAATAAAACTGCAAAACTTTGCCACTGACGACAATTACCTGTACATATATACCTTCGTTATTTTTTGGCACTAATGCACTCACTCTGTTCATACATTTTACTTACTTTAAATCTTCGATTTTAAAAACATGAAAAGTCTTGACATCTTTCCTAGATGAAGGCTAAATTCTGGAGCAGCTAGGGGAAGCTAGTGTGGAATTGAAAATCAGTAGGTACAGCACAAAATAAAAACAAATAACGGGTGTTTTTTTTTAGACGTGTATTTTTCAATCTTGCAATACTTCTTACGACGTTAGACTTTTTGTCACTTGATTTATGCTCTATTTATTTTGCTATTATACATATAATGAATGGACTTACTTCTGACCAACGTTTGCAAACTATGTTAATTTATTATCAAAAAAATTGTATGCCAAAAGCCAACGAAACACTCAGTTTATTAAAGAAATTTTTGGGCAGATTATTATCTGTTTATCTCGCGTCGTGAACTCTAAAATTATACGCTTTAACATCGCGGGGCTAAAATTCTTGGCCATAACATTGAAATAAATACGTTTTATTTCTTCTTTGAAGCACCACGTCTAAAAAACACCCTTTACTTTCCATTTAAACCATATCTCAAATGGCCTCCAAACTCCCCCTTATTATATCTACCCATTTTTGCTGTTCGGCATATCCAAATGTAGCGATATATGTATGTATATATATAATTCCAAAGCAATTTTTCTTCCATAGTAGGTATATGTAGATGGTAGGTTCGTATATATGTATTTTATATTCCTTGTTGCATTGATATTGGTTCCCTATTTTTTCTGGATTTGGTCTACTGAACATATTGCGGATGTGACAGACTGATTGACAACTAAAAAAAATAAATGCCAACACAAACTATAAGGGAAAACCAGGAACAAAAGTTGCAGCAGCACCATTACAGAGAAGCAACAGTTAAGTACAACAAATGCTTATAATATAACCATCATTGACAGTAAAGATACTCAAAGTTAACGAAACTATAGCCAAGAAAATATACCTACATATCTGAAATAGGTATTTGTAGCTGCAGTAATAGAAGTTGGTTTTGACATTA
The DNA here is from genome assembly GCA_951509635.1 of Eupeodes luniger. Taxonomy (NCBI): domain Eukaryota; kingdom Metazoa; phylum Arthropoda; class Insecta; order Diptera; family Syrphidae; genus Eupeodes; species Eupeodes luniger. Next base: position 7,389,846 of record OX608076.1, on the reverse strand, counting down.
TCAGTGGCGTCTTTAGGCATGGGCCCGTTGGGCCAGGGCCCAGGGCGCACGGCCCCGCAATTATTTGGGCCCCAAATCCACCAACCCAAAATGAATGAATCTTTATAAGAATTACATATGTATATAGAAAACGAAATAAGGTTAGTAGACAGTAACAGGAAACAAGTTTCATTTTACTCTCCGTTCCGTTGAAGTTCTCCTCCTCAACATCTTAAACTTCTGGCAACATAAATCTTTAATTATACACCTGCATTCGCTGTCAACATTATTTTAAAAACTCTGCTTTGGTTCTTCTCTCCAGTTCTGCACACATGTTGACTTTTTAACTCAATCCATAAACAAACACAAAGTTGTCCCATGATGATTCATTTATTGCAGATCATTTAAAAAAATGTGAGAACTCAGGAAAGGGTTACACTTCCTATTTATCAGCAAATATTTGCAACGAATTCATTGATATAATGGGAATGAAAAAAATATTTTTCCCTAAGTGTTGACAGCACACCCGACCTTTCTCATATCGACCAGTTGACTTTTGTAATTCGGTATGTTAAAAATTGTTTTTCCTATCGAAAGGTTCTTAAAATTTATACCTATTCAAGACCATAAATCTGAATATTTGGCTGACACAACCTTGACATTTCTGGAAAATCATGATATTTCAATAGAGGATTGTAGAGGACAAAGCTATGATAATGCGTCTAATATGTCGGGAAAATATTCTGGTTTGCAAGCAAGATTAAAGGAGAAGTGCGAATTTGCTACCTTTGTACCTTTTGCAGAACATTCACTTAACTTAGTAGGCCTTCATGCGGCTGGTTGTGTGCAGGAGGCAAAAAGTTTCTTTTAAGTGGTTCAAAAAATATACAACTTTTTTTCTGCTTCTACCCATCGCTGGAATAAATTGAATGAATGTTTAGGTTCACATATAGTTCTTAAAAGACTTTCTGAAACAAGATGCTCTGCCCGAGCTGATGCAGTTAACGCGCTCCATCATCATGGTTATAAGCAAATTACTGAAGCCTTGACATCTATCTTTAGAGATTAAGAGCAAGCTAAATAAATAAAATAAATAAATAAATCAGGTGGCGCAACAGTCCATGAAGAACCAGGCCCTAGTGACTTACAACTCTCAACCCTTTCTGTGTGCGAGTAATGTTGTCAGAGATGAAAGGGACCTACAGTTTATATGCCGAATCCGAACGGCTCATTTGAATTTGGGAACACATTTCCAAATGTGAAAACTGCCTGTAGAATTTTTTTATCTTTGATGGTTTCAAACTGCAGTGGAGAGCGTTTATTTTCTAAATTGAACCGGATAAAAATGAACTTCGAAGCACAATGCTACAAGATAGACTAAGCAGCTCGTCAATTTTGTTAATTAAAAATGAATTACTGCAGGAAATTGAATTTGGTGACTTAATTCTTAACAGAAAAGTATGCCTTCAAAAATATTTAATTGTATACTTAAACATACATATATGTATATCTAAAAAAAACAAATCAAAACAAATATAAAGAAATAAACTTATGTGCATAAAATTTAAAAAAAATATAAAAACATTATAAACCAACCAAAAAAACAATAAAAGTTATCAAAAATCAACTATAAAGAAAAATGTACAACTATATTGAAGGTAAATTAAAAAAAATAATAAAAGAACATAGGTATACAAAAAATATCTGTTTTATGTTTTTTTTTAAGTTCTTTTTAAAAAGTAAAAATATTAAAAAAAAAACACAAATTCATTTTAAAATGTTTTCTTTAACCTAAAGAATTAGAAAAATATATATTATACCTACTTTTTTTTGGCCCCCAAACCCTATTGGGCCCAGGGCCCCCAAAAGTGTAAAGCCGCCTCTGGACATTATGAAAACGCGACCGACGGCCAATGTGTTGAATTTACGAATACACTTGTTGCTTAATACTCTTTTTCCTCTGTTTTACCTATAACATTGACCACAATTGTGTTAACATCATGGGGATGAAAGTTTCTTCAAGTCCGCGTTCGCGTCCGTTCATACTATGCTGGGCCTGTGCCTGGGCCTGCTTCTGCTTCTGCTTCTGCGCTAACATGCATTGCACCACAAAATTAAACACAGGAAGTCTTATACCTAACCTACATGCATTATGGAAGGAAAAATTATTTCAAGCGTTCGTTGGTTCTTTGCAGCTGTTTACTATGCCGATGCCCTGTTGCTTTTGGCCGTTCGTTGGATACAAATGATGCATGTGGATCATATACGTGCTTGGTGCAGGTAATGCGCCTTACTGTTTTCTAAAAATTGTATGAATTTTTACATTTTATTCTGTTGCATTGTGGACTGCAGTTAAATAAATCAAATTTTGACCATTTTTTTTTTAATTCTTGGAGTGCCTTAAAGATTTGTTTAGGTTCTGTTCTGGGACTCGATTTAATATCTTAATGAAATTCTTAAAGCTGTTCATCGACTGTTTAACATTAAAAAAGAAAAACTATGGAATCCATCTTTATATATCTTATGTTTTTTAGCTAATGGCCCTGCTTCAAAGTATCTCTCAAATAATTAGCTTCGCTTTTCTATGTGTAAAGTTTCCGTAGCTATACTCTACTATTTATTACTATGTAAAATTTTTTTAAGTTAATCAATATAATCAAAGCTATACGTCATCTCTGAATTTTGGAAAGCGAAAGTATTTCCATAGTCTAAAGCTCTTCACATGCGCAAGTCTTAAATCATGTATAGAAGCTGTTAAAATGTTGTCACAATCTAAAGAAATCACTTCCAATTTTTCTTTAATATCAATTTTTTAAAGTTAAAGCTTTGAATTCCATGAAATATGTATCTAATTTTTGATCACGTAGCATTGATAGATTTCAGTATGGGGCTTGAATGGCATGAGAAATATATATGTACATTTTTGACTATAGATTTTGATGGTCTCTTACGCATTTCTCAGAGCAAAATATAAAAAATTTGTTAAGGCTAAACCAAAGTCAAATGATTGTGGTTGAAAGTGAAGGCACTTCAGTTCAAATATATTACTACTACGAGACCATACAAACATTTTAAAATGCGACTTTTATCCGTTTTAGGATAGAAAATTGTATACAAGTCGAAATAAATGATATAAGATCGCTCAAGTCTATCAGGTTAAAAATACGAGTCGCATGCTCAATGGGAGCATTAATGAAATCATCTTTTCCAATAGACTGGTCCTGTAGTATTATTGCAGATTAAGAGTTTCAAAATCTGGAGTAATTTCCTCTACATAACTCACACCGCAAAAATACCAATTTTTGATAAAGATAAAATAGGGACCCTTGAATGCAGAAGATAAAACAGATTATGTTAGAAAAAATTATTCTTAAATTCCTTTTGGTTGAATGTTAAAGTAGCCGCAGCGTAGGACTGTCATGCTAGAGGTATTGAGGTACTTTTTTTCACCGGTACTGCCCCTCGAGGAATAGACAAATACTCCAAGAGTAATTCTTGTCATGAAAAGTGCTTTCTCAAATTAGCTGTTTGAGTTCGTAGGTCCCCACTATCCCTGACATTACTCGCACACATGAATGTTTGAAAGATGTAAGTCTCTAGGCCCTGTTTCTTTACGAGCTGTTGTGTGACTTTTTTTTTTTTTTTTCATTTATCAGTATCGAAAACACACTTTACGAAATGTTAATTCTAGTGCACATTTAATAGGAGTAAGGCACAGCACTGTTCCCACATTGAAAAGTAAGTACCAAAGCTTTTCTTTCTATAAATAGTAAAAGCTGGAGCAAAGTTATATACTGTGCTTGAAAATGTAGGTGCAATAGTGTTACAAATTCTGAACTCCTGTTATGTGACTTACAAACTTTGTCAAGTGCAAGTTTTAAGTTTTCAACTTTCTGCCACAATACATTGAGAGAAATAAATTGTGACTAGCTTATGAAGACAGACAATATTCGTACAACATTAAAGCATCAAACTCAATGGAGGCATTTTTGAATTTTTATTTTTCATTAAAGAAAAAGAATCTGTAACATAATAATGTATAGTGCATTTTAAATTTTAAATTATTTAACACCTTTTTACCAAATGGTAAAAATTGGCCTAATTAAACTTTTGTAAAGTGCAAAGAGGCCAATTTTTGAAAGGTTGTCATATTGCACTTTGACTAAGTTAATCAAGGCAAAATTATTTTGAGACATAAGACCAACTTATTTTTACCAATTTTGAGAATTAGCCTTATTCAACGTTTTGAAATTTTCAGCATTCGGTCAAAGTACACAACTATTTTAATTTAGCTCTTAAATATGACATATTTAGAAAACTGTTGGAATCTTGGAATGCTTTCAAATGTAGGGAGTCCTCCAAATTAAATAGTTAGATTATTAAGCCCAGAATAATCTTATAGCTAAAGTTGTCGCTTTAGATCTTGAAGTATGTAAATGTAAAGTTAAGATACATATTATGTTATTTAAATTGTTCAGCCTCTGTTACAGAACATTAAAGAATATTTTTAAGCGGTTCTCAAAAACTCGTCTTTATGTTATCTAAGTGATGTGCAAACTCCACCTGATTAAAAGTTAATTCTTCATGCATTCCAAATTATTAGCACAAAAAACCACAAGGATTTCAATTATTTCATAAGACATGAAGTATGTTAGTTTTTATACAACTATCATAATAATATCCCGCATTTTTTGCGGCCCTACGTGGCAATAAGGACTTTTATATAAAGTGCTCTTTCCTCAGATATATTAAACCTTGATTAGGAATCGGTAAAATTATTAGACTTCGCATTCGGTTTTAGGCATTAAGACTAACATTTTCAAATCTATATATGTATAGTATAGGTATGTAGGCATAAACAAATATCGCTACCTTGCATGTGTGTAAATATATGTATTTGTATATAGGTGGATCGTGCATTTTTATGTAGTAAAGAGATGTCCCGGACCCAGGAAACTACAATATAACAAAATAACAACACTTGTTGAGGACCTATAGGTATGTTATTTAATGGAATGAAATCGCATGGGTGCTGGGTAAAATTCTAGAAAGAGCTGTCTGTGTCGACATACCTATCATGCCGATCTCATTTTATATACATAGGTAGGTACTTATATCTATAACCTTTATAACTGCCAGTTCGCTTTTGTATGTCCGCTTCGTTTTTTAAACTGCGGATATGCATCTATCTGCCAATGCCACTGCAACTGTGACGTCGACGGTGGTAAATTTCATGCTCTAGCAATTTTTTTTGTATTCCTTTCATCCTGTGCATTTTGACGGTGAAAATATTTTCCCTCGTTTTTATTTATCCATCTGTGAATTTATTTTATTTTCACTTGCTTTTCCTGATCCGAAAGGATATTTATTATGCATAAAGGTAGGGTAGGGTTGTAAGGGTACGAACTATGTACGTAGCCTGTTGCATGAATGTATGCACAAAAAACATAAATATATACATATATAGATAAAATACAGTGTAATTAATGTATTTTAACAAACAACATAAGAACAAACAACAAGTGATTTCGTTGTTTGTGTACAAAAAAAGAAAACAAAAGCGAAAAAACAAAAACCTATCAAAATTCCAAACTTTTAAAATTTTAATAAAAATTGTTGTACGGTTTAGTCTGCTACCAGGATTCATAAAACAGTTCTAAATCGCATCCATTTTCAAAAAATATTTTTTCAAAGAAATAAAAACCACGATACAAATTTTGACACTATTGGAGTAAACTTAAGTATCAGAAGGGGTCCAAATTTCACATGGTTCAGATAAGAACATTAAATTTGAAGTTTCCCGGAACCATGTTTGTTTTCATTTTAGCAGATACTAATTATTCATTATTCTGAAAAAGTCTCGTACAGGCATATTTTCACCTCAATAGCTTGATAGTGGATGGAAACCAAAATGTAGAACTTCTGAAAAATTTTGAATCGTGTTTATGAATGTTTGATACAATTTTTGAGTATGTATATTGTGTTTTATAAAGTGCTTGATCTAAGAATTGTAGTACTTCCGGCTTTGAATTGTGTTGGTTAAAATATAGGTATTAGACATAGTAGGAACTTAATTTTGAAATTTTTTTTAATTTGTTTTGTTCATGGACGGTCTGGAAGAGTTTTAGAGAAAGGGCCACAAAATATTATTAAATAAAATGCACGACTGGGTCGCACGAACTTGCTCCTGTATTCAAAGAGTCTGTTTAAAAAAGTATCTATGTATATAAGATTTAAAAATATACCTGTAAAATAAGTTTGTCTTCAAAGATATAAATGCCATTTGATTTGTCGAAAAAACCTCCATTTTTCAATTTTTTTGGGAGGGGGTTACATTCAATACATTTAAAATAATTAAAAAAAAAACTAATTTAAGATTAAAAATTTTACCTGAAAAATAAGTTTGTCTTCAAAAATGTAAATGCCATTTTATAAATAAAAAAGCCCTTGATTTTTCAAAATTTTTTGTCGAAAATCGTTAGAGCGGTTTTTTTTTTAATTAATTTTTTATATATAAAATTTTTCAATTTTGTTCTAAAAATATTTTTGGTATGCAGTTGTTTAGTGATTATAAATATACGCTCTACATTTGAATTTCGTAAAAAAATATTAACCCGTTTTTGAGATATAGAATTAAAAAAAAAAAAAATTCAATATTTTTTTAAAAATCCAAACAAAAAAAAATTGCACTTTTGATAATCAAATATTGTTAAAACAACATAAGAGCTTATTCACAAAAAAAATGATTGAAATCAGTACATAAGTTGCTGAGAAAATTAAAAAACAAAATAACGGTTCTATGAGCGGTACCTTTCCTGAGCAATACAAAAATATGTTTTTCTTATTAAAAGAAGCCAAGTTAAAAAATAAAATTTTAGAGAAAATTAAAAAAAATCTATCGGTTTGTTTTCGAGAAAATTCAAATTATCGTTTTTTGACCAAAAAAATTGTATGGGGGCCACTGTTAGTTTTGATCTTAAAAACAAATGAAAAAAAAGCCTAACGCGAATCTGCTCAAAACCTTAACTTCCAAGTTTGAACTCTATCGACTCAATGGTTTAGGCTGTAGGAGCGTGGACAGACAGACAAAATTTTGCACGAATGCAAAACTTGCCATATAGTTCCTATATGTCGCAAGTAAAAAGAGTACTGAGATATATTTAAATAAATTGATTCTACTTATTATTATACTAAAATTGAGAAAGAAAAGTTCTGCGTGCGATAGAAGGTCCCCTATGTATAGAAGTTGAGTGATGGAGAAGATGGAACGACTAGTTGTATGGGCTGTTCAGCGATATAGATTTAGCGAGAAGGATAAAAGTCAAACGCCTGAGATTACTGGGGCACGGCACTAAGACTCCAGCCCGGAAAGTCTTCGAAGTCAAGCCTCGGATCAGGTAGCGCGCCAAAGTGGAAAGTGACCTCACCTAACTTGGAGTCTGCAAATGGAGACAAGTAGCTAAGGACCGAACTAGATGAAGAAGTTTATTGGGTGAGACCCTAGTTCGCACAGGACTTTAACAGTCCGTTGAGAAACAGGGCCTAGTTCGTCATTTCAGGGATGGAAGGGACCTACAATTTGTATACCGAATCAGAATGGATAATTTGAGAAAGCACTTTTCATGACAAGAATTACTTTTAGAGGATTTGACAATTCCTCGCAAGACGCAATAACTGTGAACAATTTAAAATTTAAGATTCAGTAGCCGTCAGATATCTTTGGTCAACAAGATTTTTCGCTTTCAACAGCAAAACAAATAATTTAATCACTTTACATATTATTATTTAAATTCACTTTTGTCATATTTTCGATATTATGAATGAACAAACAAAATTCAAAAGCCCAAATACATGACTATCTTTCGTAGCTATAGTGTTTAGGTAAAACACAAGAAAAGAATCCATTTTACGTCATACTTCAACAAAATAATTGTTAACACAAAATTCGAATATTTTAATTTACATAACTTTCTTTTTAATTAAGAACTTTCAATATTCAAAATTTGTGATGTTCGTATGATGTCTCGATACATACTACTTAATATTCAGAGAATAATATGAAGTGTATCTAACTGAAAAATGTATAGTTAATAAGAAATTACTAAGTTATTTTCTAATAGAAATTAAGTACTAAAAATGATTAAAAGGTTATAAATATCAAATTGTATGAAATGCGATTGAGGGAGCGTTCAAGTATTACGTAATGCAATTTTTGAAGATTTTTGATCCCCCCCCCGCAAACGCACCGTAACGTTTTTCTGTACTCCCCCTCCCACTCTCTAAACGTTACGTAACACTCAAGTGACCATTTTTACCCTAAAGTCGCAAAAAAGTATGTTACAGATTTTATCCTTGGTATATGACGACCAGACTAATACAATCAAGGGATTCCCCGTAAAACGTAAATGAAAAGGGTTGCCAATTTTGGAGTTTTAATCCTAATTTTGTATTTAAAAAAAAAAACAATGTTACGTAACGTGTTGTAAGAAAGACCCCCTCCGCCCTTGTAACGCATCGTAACGTTTTACGAGACCCCCCTCCCCCCAAATTGCGTTACGTATTACTTGAACGCTCCCTGAAAAATATATAACCAAAAATAAATAACCAACAAATTAAAATTCAAGGAAAAGTAGTTTTGGTAATTTTGAATTTTCTCATAAGCTAGACAACGTAAAACCGTCTGTTTTTCAGAATTCGATTAAGAATTAATAATTACAGCCACTGTTAAATTTCACAACATCGGAAAACACGGGCCAAAGCTTGAATTTTTAATTTTGAGTTTGCCCGTGAATTTTTCAAAATCTTTAAACTTTCTTTGCCGTTGTTTTTAAACATTTTTTTTTTCAATTTAGCTCATTGTTGCCGTAGTTTTTAAACATTGTTTTTTTTTGTTAATTTAAGTCATTTTTTTAAACAGTCCCCCCTTAAAGGGACATATTGAAAAATGGTTGTTTTTGACACTTTTACAAAAAATCGTTATCACATCTTGGCAGCCAAGGCATCGTACTCTTGCCATCAATTTTTTTATTTTCTTGATTGATCTTAAAGTTGTAAGCTCTATAAAAATCTGGCAAAACTTGATATGAACTTCAAAATCCAATACATTTCTACAATAAATTTCAATAGATTATATATTTTGATTTTATACATAGGTTAAACGATTCTGTTTTGATGACATATCCATCTTAGAAGGTTTATTCCTACTCTCTTTCATTTTCAACAATTCTATAACTATCTTTGATTATACCTTTGAATTCTCTAATTAAATTCCTCCTCTTTAAAAGTCACCTTAAACGGATAGGTATCTTTTAGTTTCTTTGGATTTTATTTTCAATGTTTATGACATTAAGTAACACTCTTCTAAAACTTCGGTATACTTTCGTGATCTCAATAATTAATAAAAAATCTATAATAATAAAATTCCTCTATTATATGCAGTGAAAAAATTACTTGAAGATGGTTGAAGTATTTCGCTGCACCTATTGCGGTCGCAAATTATAAGAAAAAGCCTCAGAAATTATTTCGAAATCAATCCCGGCATTTTGAACGGCTTTATTGTAGGTATGATCTCTAGAAACCAAGTATGTTTGGCACATACCGTTTGTGTACTCATGAATTTCATAATTGAATAGTTTGACAACATAAACCTATAAGCCCGTAATATAACGTACCTAGGCAGTTTTTTCTTGACAGCTTTAGTTACAGAACAATTACCTATACTTATCAAAAGTAGAAATGACTTGAAGGTGATGGGTCAAGAAGGATACCAACTTCACACCTATTACTAGAATAAATATCCTGAACAGTGTTTTGCACCTTAGATTTTAGAGTCAGCAAAAGTAGACCTATACAGCATGCATATCTTATCTACAAGTACCTACTTACATATATCTATAATACAACTGCGAATCAAAACACTATTCGTTCGGGTAGAGTAAGAAAATCACCGCTCATTCCCAATTGAGTGAGCAGACGGCGCGTGGCTAATGCTGTCATGGCATCGTCCCACATTCACACATAGGTATATGTACTGTACATAAAGTATATTGTTCGTGTCAGTGCTGTGGCGAGGCGAGGCGAGGCGACGCGACGAACGATTCGGCGCGCGTTCTGCCGCCTAACTTAAGCTTTTACTAAGACAATGGATTGTGTGGCTTTGTGAAAAATAATATCTACATATACATTAGATGGTATTATTTGACTCAAGATCCTCCGTATAGGTGTAAGACTGTAAGCTGCATAAAATTAGATTTTAATTACAATCAAGGTACCTACATAGGTAGTAGATGATGCCTGATGCATCCTTATACGCAGTACAACGTATACAGCAAATATGTTTGTATGTAGGTACCTACATACTTTATCACTTAAACACGCCTATTATCGTGTTCATCAGGTCGATCATCATCTTTGCAGGCTTAATCGTCAAAAGGTAAATCACATTCATTTCGCTTTCCGAATCAACGGTTTTGTTATGTGTACCTACTACATTTCCTCCAAGTACCTAGGTACTATTGTGTATAGATCGTCGCCGCCGCCGTCGGTTATAGTCACAAAACACACACACACATCCACACATCCACAAATGATCGTAGATGACTCATTTGGTGGTTATATAGGTACATACATACTGTTTCAATCAGGCAGCGCAGTGCTCACCACCAGAATACTCTGCTCACCACTCTATTGCTATATTATACCTACTACGTTACCAGTGATGCAACTTTTTCAATTTAGTATTAAAAATACTCTATTGAAAAGTGTTTGTATAGAAAATAACTAAACTATAGAGTTTTCCAATAAAAGGTTTTGAAAAACCCCACTATAAGGCAGATGTTATCTTTTTACAAAGTTCGCTGATTATATTATTTCTCCAAAAATTGACCACAATCAGCCACCGAAATCTCTTGAGTTAATACCGTTAGAATTTGTTCATAATTTCTATGTCAATGATCCACAATCGATTAAGGACCTTAAATATGGATTTCATTGAGTTATTGACAAAAATATTAATAGAAACTTAAAAAAAAATAAAAAGTACCTAAGTATTATATTTGAAAAAAGAAATATAGTAACAATGGCAGCTTTTACCATCGTAAGCACATTAAGTTTGTGTATGAATTTTATCCCACATATACACATAATAAAAAACTACTATCAATACCCAATGAGCTCGTTACTTATGATGTGCTATCAAAGAAAATGGGCGGACTCAATTTGTATTTCTCGATTTGTAATCTTGACGGAGGCGGCAGTTTTTATTTTCCTGGTTTTGCAAGCAGTAAGAAAACTCCATAATACGGTTCTTATTTATATCATTCTCATTAATAAGAAAACAGAGCATTAAATATCTTAGATACATATGTGTTCTAACTATTTTAAAATTATCAGTGGTGGTAAAAGTTTGTCTATGGCCTCCACAGTCGTTTTGGGGCAAATAAGTTTTTCATTATTATTTATTTTATTCAATACTTTAATTCCCTTCTTATTGTTTTTTTTTGTTTTTGTTTACTGAAGAAACCTATGGACCATGAGAAGTAAAAAGCAATATGAGAAGGTGTCTGTCTACTTAATGCCTAAAACCGAGCAAGCTGCGCAGTAAGGCACTCGTGTTATAATGTTCTCATTGAAAAATGATGATTTATGAAGTTGATATTATACATGCACTTAACTGAACTGAAATCATCTCAACTCAACTCATCTCAACTCAAATCAACTCAACACAACTCAACTCAACTCAACTCAACTCAACTCAACTCAACTCAACTCAACTCAACTAAACTAAACTAAACTAAACTAAATTAAACTAAACTAAACTAAAATAAACTAAACTAACCTAAACTCAACTAAACTAAACTTAACTCAACAAAACTAAACTAAACTAAACTAAACTTAACTTAACGAAACTAAACTAAACTAAACTAAACTAAACTAAACTAAACTAAACTAAACTAAACTAAACTAAACTAAACTAAACTAAACTAAACTAAACTAAACTAAACTAAACTAAACTAAACTAAACTAAACTAAACTAAACTAAACTAAACTAAACTAAACTAAACTAAACTAAACTAAACTAAACTAAACTAAACTAAACTAAACTAAACTAAACTAAACTAAACTAAACTAAACTCAACTCAACAAAACTAAACTAAACTAAACTTAACGAGACTAAACTAAACTAAACTAAACTAAACTAAACTAAACTAAACTAAACTAAACTAAACTAAACTTAACTTAACGAAACTAAACTAAACTAAACTAAACTAAACTAAACTAAACTAAACTAAACTAAACTAAACTAAACTAAACTAAACTAAACTAAACTAAACTAAACTAAACTAAACTAAACTAAACTAAACTAAACTAAACTAAACTAAACTAAACTAAACTAAACTAAACTAAACTAAACTAAACTAAACTAAACTAAACTAAACTAAACTAAACTAAACTAAACTAAACTAAACTAAACTAAACTAAACTAAACTAAACTAAACTAAACTAAACTAAACTAAACTAAACTAAACTAAACTAAACTAAACTAAACTAAACTAAACTAAACTAAACTAAACTAAACTAAACTAAACTAAACTAAACTAAACTAAACTAAACTAAACTAAACTAAACTAAACTAAACTAAACTAAACTAAACTAAACTAAACTAAACTAAACTAAACTAAACTAAACTAAACTAAACTAAACTAAACTAAACTAAACTAAACTAAACTAAACTAAACTAAACTAAACTAAACTAAACTAAACTAAACTAAACTAAACTAAACTAAACTAAACTAAACTAAACTAAACTAAACTAAACTAAACTAAACTAAACTAAACTAAACTAAACTAAACTAAACTAAACTAAACTAAACTAAACTAAACTAAACTAAACTAAACTAAACTTAACTCAACTCAACTAAACTAAATTCAACTGAACTGAACAGAACTAAACTAAACTGAACTGAACTGAAATTTACTCAACTTAATTTAACTAAACTTAACTTAACTTATTTATAGGTATTAGCCGTAAAAATTATATAGGAAGATGTTATGATTCTATAATATTCAAATATTTATTTGAACCTTCTTTGTAATAAATCGTTTGTCCATCTGTATTCAACCTAACGTATCATAGGGAAAATACTTAAATCTTAAACCCCTAACAAAAATTATAGGTGGCTACCGCAACCGTAGGTTGGTGGATATATGTATGTAACAACCTCAGGTTTATCAATTGGTGAACAGCAGGTGTTTCCATAAAAATGAATGAATACAATTTTTTTAATTCATTTCATCCAAATTTACAAACTGATGCCATTCTATTCGATTATCAATATAATAAGAGTTTTTCTTTTCCTTTGCAACTGGTAGAAAATTTAGTTTCAAATGATTAGCAAAGGAAAATAAGAAAACAGGTGGAAATTAATGGCAGCGCGCGTGCTGTCGTCCTATGTCTATGAGCAGCAGCAGTTCAAAAGTGGTTGTTTTTATACAAAAAAAAAAAACTGTTATGAAAATTTGATTATCCGACAGAAAAAAAGGAAAAGAGATAAAAATACGGAAGATATTAATGTGATACTGGTATCTTCTTTATTCAGGGGGCACACCTGCTGGGTACCGCTTATGTTATCAGTTTCTAAAGTCAAAGGTTAGTTAAGAAGGTGAATATAACATTAACAAGTAAATTATTGTTAGTTTTTTTTTTTTTTACTAAGGAGTCCAAATATGCACTATAAAGTTGAACACTTGAAACATGTGAAAATACAATAAAACGTACTTAAAACCCTAATATAGGAACATTAATTTCACCCACAAGTTTGACCCCCTCGACAAAAATTATGTTCTTTACTTAAATGCAGGTTAGCTGCCTATATACAGAACTGAAACAAGTTGTTCTATGTATGAATTTTGGTGGATCATTTGGAGAGTTAACTGTTCTTAACTTATTTAAAAAATTTCTTTTGTAAAGACCTTGTCTTTCCACAACTATTTAGCTTCAGTAACCGACCATTTTGACGTATTACTAGGTCATTTTATTTAATTTTTTTAATAAGTTAATTTAACTAATTAAAATAAAAACCCTTTTTTAATAATTGTGAACATTTCCCTATGAAATATTACAAAAATCATATGTAAAAAGAGCCGTCATTGGAGTAAAGACTTTCTTCTCCTCTGTATCTTGCTACCCACCAATTACATATTATCAAGAATGTGCCAAAAAATGTTAAACATTTACATATAAAACTGTGTCCCAAAATAGTAAAATTGAATATGTGACACCTTTGGGCGGATACAGCAAAACTAAATGTTCCAATAACTGGACTTATTGGCATACAATCACTTGCAGAGACAGAATTGTTTTTCGCAATAGGCATTACTCTAGCTTTCTTCCATAATGTTAATAATATAAATTAGACAAAGTTGTATGTAAGGTAGAATAAGCTTTAAAATTCGGAGTGGTATCCCATCATCACCAACAGCGTTTTACTTAATTAGTCCTACACAATAAATAACATCATTCTCATCAACCGATTCAATTTGATAACTCCTTATCGTTTGAAAGGATGAATTAATTCTTTATAAGAAATCGAAATTATGGTCTTCAACATTGTTTTCAAGAATAAAATTATTTAGCATTTAGAAAAACTCATTGAGGAAGAAATGCCAAATTGTCGTTAATTGTTCCAAAGCGTTTTGGAGAAAAGTTTAGTATACAATTTCGTATCATAGTAGTTCCTTTGAAGTTTCTTGTCACTACAGTGGAATGATTTTTTGATACTTTATAAGCATTCTAAATTGAATCAGTGCAGGGCCGAATCTACCTAAGGGCTGCTTGGGCTGCAGCCCAGGGCCCCGAGGTTACAAGGGGCCCCCAGACCCCGCTTAAAACAATAGGTGATAATTTGAATTTAAAAAATGGTTGTCTGTAAAGTCGGTTTACGGACGATATTTTCATAAAAAACATTGATGAAAAATTGCATACTTCTATGAATTGAGTTAATGGGGAAAATTCGTGTAAAAGGATGTTTTCATGCTGATTTTCATTAATTTTTTAAGGTATAAAAAATGAATATTATTTATTGAAACTATTAGGTTATTTTATACATATATTCATGAGTTTTCTTCATATTTTACAAAAATATAACTTAGAAAGTAGCGGAGATATCAGCTGATACACATCGTAGGTTGTCATCCGACTTAGCAGTTGGTGTACAAGATGGAAGCCACAATTTTTATTCGAAATCAATGGCACAGAAAAATTACTTTCTTTTATATGTGTGTCTTCTATATAAACCTCAATTTAAAAATAAAATAAAAATTTGCATTTTTCAGAGGACTATTAAAATAAGTCATGTTTTTTTACCATTTTTTCATATATTGTTTACTATAAAAAATGTAGTTGAAATAAAAATACCGCTTATGATTGAGGTTCATATTTAGCACAATTGTGTAAGGAAATTATATCAATCTGCAAAGTCGCGCCAAGAACTTCCTTATAAGAAGATCAGTATTCATCATGACAAAAATTGATTCTATGATCTTTTTAATCAACAATTAATCGTTGATAACTCATAAATTGTAAGAGATACGAATAAAATAGTCATGAGTAATTTTATAGAAAATTGTATTTCCTATGAAAAAACTCTCGCGCAATTTTTGAATCAGATCAATAGTTTTCGATTTATATCAAAAATTACACATTTTTTTCGATTAATTGCCAATAACTCACAAACTATGAGAGATAAGAAAAAAAAGCTTAGGATCAATTTTATAGAGAATTAAATTTTCTATAAAAAAAAATCGAATACATTTTTTTCGCTAGACTAGACTAATAGTTTCCGAGTTATGTTAAAAATAAAGCTTTTTTATTTTTTCTAATAACTTCAAAATGGCCGACTATGCACATAAACCAATGATCGCGATTATACAGACATTTTTGGGAAATGTTCTGAAACGTGTTTTGGTGATTGTGAAACGTAAAAATACGACATCATTTCCGATTTCGATTTTAGGGGTGATTCCAATAACTTAAATTAAAATCGTACTTGCTTCAATCTAAGCCAGAGTCTTACACCTCTTGCAGTGACATTTTTATGCTCATGTATGAAAATAAACTCATTGACGTGTTCCCTAACTGCTATACCATTTTAAAGATTTTTTTAACTTTGCCAATCACTAGCTGTGAAGCAGAACGCTCCTTCTCCAAGATGTCCTATGCAGAAAATAAATATAGGACAACAATGTCGAACCATCGACTAAATAATTTATCACTTCTTTCCATAAATTGTGATCTAACAAAAGACTTACAATGTGATGACCAAATAAAAGAATTTGCAGCACAAAAATGCAGAAAGGTTGATTTATAAATTATAATTTATATAACATAACTGTCACACACATAACCTGTCAATTTCTTTTCCTAATTCATAATAAATAAATAAAATTACTTTATTGTTTTTTTTTATATTCTTATAATATATATCACTATTTCGGTTTCTCTCTCACCCAAAGGTTGCCTGGAAGAGATTGCTACTACAGCAATAAGGTCGCCTTTTGTACAACTAATACTTGCGTAGATTTAAGTAATATTTATGTTTTTTTGTGCAATAAAGAATATATAATAGTAATATATTATTATAGAAACAGTTTTTTGACATGGCTATTAGTTGAGTACCTAGATAGGCCCCTAAGTAGTTTCAGCCCAGGGCCCCACAAATTCTAGATCCGCCCCTGAATCAGTGGGAACATTTTTCCATTTTCTATACATATTAAAAAAATATTCGTAATTTAGTTAAATAACAAGGAAGTAAACAATCAGTTTATTACTTTAAGATTTAGAATCCGACAACTTTTTCGAATTAAAAGCTAACAGGCTCTGATTTGGGTACAAGTCTTCGGCAAAGTAGTTACTAGGGCCCCTTCTTTTTTACATTTTCGTTAAGGGGATTCCGAAAATTGTCTAATGTTTACATAGGATTTAAAAATAAACCATATAAATTATATACCAATAAACAGTGCGAGAATTTGCAAAAATAAATTGATAAATTATTTCAGCGGTGTATATTATATATGTATGTAATAAACTCGATTTAAATATCTACTACTAATGCAACATTTTTCGGAGGCTTTCGTTCAATACCAAGAGTGCATTATAAACAGCTAGGTGTTATTTTTGGTTCCCAATTACCTATTTTTTTTTATCACATATTAGGCGAGAGGGACACCGACTCAGAAGGAACAATAGAGAGCATGAGAAGCGTTGGGTCGAAGATGTTGATAGGTTCAAAAGCAGGAATGAAGTTCGAAAGTTTTATGAACAGGTGAAACAAAATTCACAAGTACATAAACCTCGAACCGAAGGCTCCAAAGACGAAAATGGAAACATCAAAGTGGAACCGCAGTCAATGCTGAGGATATGGAAGGAAAACTTCTGGAGACTGTTTAACCGCCACGACGACGAACCCAATTCCGCTGTCAGGCAGAATGATCCATTCAAATAGACGACGAAAGCCAACAATCCCTTCTTCCCGACTTAGACGAAGCAAAGATTGCCATATCTAAGCTGAAGGCTAACAAAGCCACTGGAGCAGATGGCTTGAATACCGACCTCTTCAAAGCAGCTGGAGATAATTTGGTTAGGAGGATGCACCAACTTATCTGTAAGATATGGTCGGAAGAAAGCATGCGCGATGAATGGAACCTTAGTATTAGAAGATGGAAAGACGAGCTGTACGGGCTGTACAGCGACGACGTAGACTTAGCCAAAAGGGTAAAAGTCCAACGACGAAGATGGCTGGGTCACGAAGAGCGCAAGAAAACCAATGCTCCGGCCCAGCCCTTCGAATCCACACCCACAGGACAGCGCAGTAGAAGAAGACCGCGGATCAGGTGGCGTGCACAAGTGGAAAGTAACCTGACCCAACTTGGAGCGCGAAACTGGAGACATCTAGCTAGGGACCGAGCTAGAGAAGTTTGTTGGGTGAGGCCCTAGTTCACACAGGACTGTAGCGCCACCTTAAGTAAGTAAGTAACTTCAAACTGACGACCACACTTGTTAACTGAGGGTACTAACCATCCTCAATCATATTTAATATTGCTTTTCCCCGATGATTACGGCAGTTATTGATTTAACGAGCTCAAGCTTAACTGCCCTATGAAGCTTTAAACACTTTTTTTGTTTTCAAAATGTAAAAACAAAATTTAGAGCCATGATCTAAATTAGATTATGTTTCGTCTCAATAAACCGCATGATACCATTTCTTTTTCTAGCTTATTCAAGTCAGGAAAACTCTAAGCGCATAACTTTTCGTTTCTCTTCAAAAAGCGCGGTATTATTGCCGAATTTTGTTTGTACATCTTAAAATTGCTCGTCTCTTAGCTGCGTCTGTGTTCTGTTGCGTTCTTCATGTTCTTCTCTATGAATCTTTGTTTTGGAGTAAGGAAAGCAATCAACACGTTCCCGCCGCCGCCGCTGGCGGCGTGTTCCACTAATGATACATTGAGGGCTGTTCCATCGGTTGGCTTGTACCATTTATGCCACATACACAATTGTCCCATCGGGCGGCATGTACCATCAATGGTACAATGAATGAAATTAATTTAATGTGTATTCTTTGCTAATGAAATGAAAAAAGGTTTGCAAATGAACTGAATTAAAACTATTTAAGTTACTTAAACATAAACATATGTATATGTATATTTCTTAGTGTTCTTCGTTACATTAAAAAAAAATTATTTATTTTCATGAGTGTTATTGAAACAAGGTAAGCACAAAGGTGGTTTATCTTCACAAGCAACACAGTATGTTGTAACTCTTTTAGCTTTTTTTGCAGCTATAGACGAACCCTTTTTTTCAGATCTACAACAACGTTTGCGGGTGTTTATTGCTAGACTTACAAATTTTTACATAACATGTTTCTTGTCCTTTTTTATTTCTGCTTGCGAAATTTCTTCATCTCCTAATAATGAATTAATAATTGATTCCCTGAATTTATATAAACTCATGTTTCGAGTACCCCACTGCTAATGTATGTAATAGGCATTTACAACAGCTGTACCGCAAATTAGTTGAATAACAATTTTTTTGTACCATTTTATAGTTTTTCTTCGACTGCTATAATATGATGACATCTGATCAGATAAATCGACTCCTTTCTTCGCATCATTATAGTCAAAAACAAGAACAGGTTTGTATTTTGTAGATTTTCCTTCAGTAAACTCACAATTATGATTTGGACAACTTGTAATCATGGAAACTGTCATTTTTACCAATCCATTGGACGAATTTTATGCCAGAAGAATTTTCTGAACTTCTAATTTCACCACGTTTTTGTTTTTTGTTTTTGTTGAATGGTAAAAATTTCCGATTTAGCTGAATTGTAACACAAAAATATGTCCTTTTTTGCAATAACGGTTGAGCCAGAGGTATACTGGAGTAGAAACTATCTGTAAATAAAATGCGTTCTTCAAATAACAAGCCATTCATCAACTTTGAGACAATAATCATATCTATGTTCATCTGTGGCGATGGCACCATATAAGTCTATTCCCATTGACTTACCTTTTGTAAATCTCAATATCAACAAACAAACTTCATGCAACATGTATGTATATAAACAAATCTTACAACAGCAACGCTTGTGACATCGAAATTATTTTACAATAATTCAATCAACATGTATTTTCTTCTTTAAAGGTATGCCGGGTTATTATTTTATCGTTGAATAGAATAAATTTTGTTTTCTCTCCCGTTTCCGCTTCTACTTCTCGCTACGCGTGTGCTTCTTTTTTCAACCAACGGCAACGCTTTCTTAAGCATAGAAATAACCCGATGTTCACCGACTTTCATCGATGAATTTATATGTATCTGAAAATTCACTTGGTGTGTTATTACACTCAGACTTTTTTGGAAAGACGCAAATAAGTGCGAAAGAGAAAGTAGGTGAAATAGAAATACTTTACAAAGTCTCAACCCGCAGAGTTCTGGGTTCGGGATTCTTGGATGGTTTTTGACGTTTCTCTTTCTTGCCTTTCTTTGTTTCTTGGCGTTGCTTTATTATTCTTTCTATTGTTACCGAGTAAACAAGAAATATTCCGCCGGACAAATTCAAGTGGAGCAAAGACCTTATAATGAAATTAAATGAAGGAATGATTGAAAGAGTCTAGGGCGTTTTTCTTTTTTAGTTCAGAGCAGAGCTCGAACTGTCAAAAAAATAATTGTGTTTCTTTTTGAGCTCTGAACGTTCAGAGCTTCAAATTCGTGTTTCTTTTTTAGTTCTGAACATGTTCAGAGCGCGCTCTGTGAGCTCAGAATAAAATAATAGAGTAAACGGAGTAAAATGCTGAGCACAAACAATTTGATATCTGAAAGCCGGGAAATTAAAAAAAATCATCATCAAAACAATAAAAATGGCGGAAGAGGCTGGTTGCTCTGGTGCAGAAGGAAAGATAATTTAGAAAAAACTAATTGCAGATAGCATTTTTGTGAATCAAATTTATTTCAGGCTTCAAATGGACCAACGCTACGACTGTTTTTTTAATTCATTTGATTAAAGAAAATTTTGAACGCCTTCAAACAGACGACATTTCAAATCATGACAGTTTAGTGCTCAAGTTGTTTCATAATTAAATCAGAGAGCTCTGAACATACTCTGCTCAGAACTCTACTCTACTCTACTCTGTTCGCTCAGAGTCTGCTCAGAGCTCAGCTCTGAACTAAAAAAGAAAAACGCCCTAGCTTGGTAGTTTGTTTCACCCGTTG
Source organism: Eupeodes luniger (assembly GCA_951509635.1). Lineage (NCBI taxonomy): Eukaryota > Metazoa > Arthropoda > Insecta > Diptera > Syrphidae > Eupeodes > Eupeodes luniger. Next base: position 7,369,106 of record OX608076.1, on the reverse strand, counting down.
AAACAAAGTGATAGCCAACTTTTCTGGCCCTCAAAATTGTATTTTTTTATGTCGTTTTCAATGAAAAGCAGGTTAAAAGTTTCTTCATTCATCCTTTTATAATTTAAAAACGATGGTTTATCATTTGAATTTAGTTCTTTTGTCAAGAAAATGAAGGATTCTCTCCAGATTTCAATCCAATTCCTATTTTTACATTATTCGGAATTATTATCCGTATTCATGATGTCAATAATCATTGCTGTAGTAAAAAGTGCAGTTTTCTTTATTTATTTTCACACTTTGACTTTGTGGATGAGAACAAAAAATGAAAGAGAAGTGTCAAAATCACGCAACCGAAAAACATCCTAGTGTAATAATGCGAGATTGATGGGCTGGTTTCCGGTTTAGCTTGTAGGCAAACCAAGATGTCTACCGAGGATTTATATCTTCATATAGAATGTTTTTGACAGAAAGTCTGAGTGTAATAACACACTTTGCTGAGCAAAGCAGTACCAGTACGTTGACGCACTACACTTGTTATTCATTTTCATAGAGTAAAAAAAAATTCAACCATTCTGTATAAGCCAAATGTTACCCGTCTCTTATGGACTTATTGGACATTTTCCTTCATTCTCGGCGGATAAAGTTTAACAAGTAGGGGTTGCCACTTAAAGAAAATTGCGTAGTGGAATAATTTTTGGCAGAAAGTTACTTTAATTTTAGTTAAGTGGCACAAGTAGCCAAAATGAACTAGGCAAATGAGATTTTGGTCTAAAATACAGTTTACAAGCAGATTGCAGTGCAAGGTGTATAAATAAAAGTGTGAACAAAAATATTATTGATTGAAGATAAAAAGTTAATTAAAATGTGAATTGGAAGTGATTTGTGAAAAGTGGTAGCATTTTGTTTAAATTTTAGTTACTTAAAAGTCACAATGGCACTTACAGGAATAGATTTCTGTTTGACAGATTTTCTGATAGATGAAAATACTGCCTTTGAGAAACTTAATTTCATAAAGAAAAACAAAATTATAGAAATAGGCCGCTCTACCCCTCCTTTGAGCTTATCTATTAAATTAGAAAGAAAAGATTTTTGTTTTTTTCTCACAATTTTCTCCGAAAATTTTGAGAAAAGTGGTGTTCTTTTCAATTTGATTCAAAATAAACAAACGGATGTTGAAAACGCCAAAAAAAGAGAAATAGGATGTTTTGAGTCTTGGCTTGGCTCTGATTTCTTAAAGAAATTTGAATCAATTTTCGAAAGTTTAAACGGTTGCGCAGAACAGCCACGAAAAAGAAGATTACTTGAAATAGATTAAAAAACGCGCTATAAACGCCTTTTTATAGAAATTAAAGATAAAATTATAGGACAACTTAATGTAAGATATAAATCTTTTACTAATTTAGTATTCTTAGATTTACTTAATAAATCGAAATATGATTCTTTTGCAGCAACAATGCCGTATGAAAAAATATTTTCTTTAATAAATATTTTTCCTGGAATATTCGATTTTGCGGCTTTTAAAAAATTAACAAAATTAATTAAAAGTTTTGTATACAACCCCATCCCTTCGTTACCTTGAAGTTGTAGCACTCCATAAACATTTAAAGAATGATAGGTATGTTACGTGACACATTTCCAAAAATTTTTAATTTGAGTAGATTGTTTTTAACACTTCCGATAAGTGTTGCTTCAGTTGAGGGATCTTTTTTAGCTCTCAAAAGAATACATACTTATTTAAGAAACGCCCAAGGACATAGTAGACTTTACGATCTAACATTCAATTCTGAAGAAAAGCAGCTTCTCCTTAAATTTAAAACTAAGCCCGACTTTTACGAAAAAGTCCCTGTAGAATTTAACAAGAAAGACCGTAGATTAGTTTTAGAATTTAAATAAAAAACAACTTTTCATATATATACAATAAGTATAACAAAATTGGCTTGAATGTTCAAACTTGTAAGGCGTTATTACCAAAAATGCACTTTTTTTTATCTTACTTGTAAAAAGAATATTACTTAAAGAAAACACTTTGCAATAAGAAAAAAAGAATGTCAATTTTTAATATTCTTTTCTAGTAGCTCATTTTTCTCCGACTTACCTTTAGAAATAAGACGAGTGCGTGAAGTTAGCCACCCTTTTTTCGATTTTCCAATTTTGGAAAGTTGTTCCAGGTTGTTCCCGGTTTGTTCCGCATTGTTCCAAAGTTTTTTCGAAAAATACCAAAAATGGGGGTTTTTCGACCCCAAAAACAGCTTTTGACCTAGCCCCCCCCTTTTTCGAAAAAATTGTTCCAGGCTGTTCTAGTTGTTCTGAACATTGTTCCAAATTTTTGGACCCCTATGATCAAAATTTTAAAAGATATGGGCAAAATTTGAAAAGTGTTCTAACCACTGTTCCAAAAAATAAGAGTCTTGAAATGTATATTGTAAAAGATATTGTCCCCGATATAAAACCGTTAGTTGGAATTTTTGTACCGTGGCATGATGGTTAGTGCGTTGGACTGTCATGCCAGAGGTCTTGGGTTCGATCCCTGCCTAATGCCTATGTCATCTAAAGTTTTTTTCACGGGTACTGCCTCTTGCGAGGAATTGACAAATTCTCCAAGAGTAATTCTTGTCATGAAAAGTGCTTTCTCAAATTTGCCGTTCGGATTCGGCATTTAAACTGTAGGTCCCCTCCATCCCTGACAACAATACTCGCACACAGGAATGGTTGAGAGTTGTAAGTCACTAGGCCCTAGTTCTCCACGGACTGTTGCGCCACTCAATTTATTTTTTTTTATAGTTGGAATTTTTGCCAAAAATATACTAGTTCTGTATCACGTCACAGTTTATTATATAAAATTTAATTCAACTCGCTAGCGTTATTGGTTCGTGAGATATTTTGGGTAAACCAAAATGTTCACCTTCTTTTTAAATTGCTATCGTAAAAAAACCACCCACGCAATTTTTTTGAGAGGCCTTTCTGCATCTTTCTGCACTATTATCTGTGTAACAAAATTTATTTGAAGTCGATATCTGTTTTTTGAGCTATGGACGACGAAAAAACTTCACGAACATACGGACGTACGAACGTACGTACACAGGCACGCACACACATATCTCTAAAAATCTTTTAATTCGACTCTAGCGACCTTGAAACGTCAAGAAATGTCAAAATTTTCAGTTCGACAAATCGGGCCGATTACAATAACTACATATGGGGAGTTAATAAAATATCAAAGCAAGTAACAAGATTTTTCTGTTAACATTTTTTTAGCTTAAAATTTTCATTTTTGAATGAACCTTTGGACCAATTTGATTTGAATGATGTCGGATGGATGGGGAACAAGTCTTAGATTTTAGATTTTGGAAGAGGGGGGGCGGGGGAGCATTTTTTGTACATTTTTCATACTAAAAATCAATTTAAAGAAACAAATCTCTGGAACAATTTAGAAGAGCCCCGGAACAATTGGGAACAAGTTTTGGAATTTTGAATTTCGGAAAAGGGGGGCCAGAACAAATATAACATTAATTTTTGACTTAAAGTGTTTTTTTGCTTAAAATCTTCATTTTTGAATATTTTCGAATGAATCTTTGGAACAATTTGATTTGAGTGATCTTGGATAGGGAACAAGTTTTAGATTTTCGATTTTGGAAGAGGGGGGGCGGGGGAGCATTTTTTGTAAATTTTTCATACTAAAAATCAATTTTAAGAAACCAATCTCTGGAACAATTTAGAAGAGCCCCGTAAAAATTGGGAACAAGTTTTGGAATTTTGAATTTCGGAAAAGGGGGACCAGAATATGGTTAACAGAATGGCACACTGTTAAGTTTTATTTGGACTTAATATCTTTATTTTTGAACATATTTGAATGAAACTTTGTAACAATTTGATGTGAGTGATTATGCATATAAAAATATTTTTTAAATGTGCGTGTTTGTAAAGGGGGGGTTGGGGATGTTTTTTTGAATGTAGGCATAATCATTATTAATTTCATAGAGTCGGAATCTTAAAGACCTTTTGGTCTTTGCTGAAAAAATACAGCTTTGGCTTAAAATTTTAAATTTTTTAAAGAGGGGGTACTAGGGTGGGGAAATATTATTTGTTTCGAACTGGGGGAAGTATGGTTTGACTTGAAACATTTTTTGAATTTTTGATTTTTAAAAAGGGGGAGCTAAAATAATTCTTACAAAATTTAAAGACATCGACTTTTTTTTGAAAGATCGATCATCAGCGTAAATAATAGGTTATAAGCCAAGTTTTGGTTGCTGTACATGTGCTTAATCACGTTTTATTAAAATGTAGGCTTAAAAAAAAAACAAAAAAATGGGGAGGAGTATTTTGCATTTAAAAAAAATCGGGGGCAATGTCTTTTACAATATACATTTCACGACTCTTATTTTTTGGAACAATGGTTAGAACAACTAGAACAGCCTGGAACAATTTTCAAAAAATCGATTTTCGAAAAAGTGGGGGCTAGGTCAAAAACAGTTTTTGGGGTCTTGAACCCCCATTTATTTTTCAAAAAAACTTTGGAACAATGCGGAACAAGCCGGGAACAACCTGGAACAACTTTTTAAAATTGAAAAATCGAAAAAGGGGGGCTAACTTCACACACTTAAATAAGTCACGCCTCGCCACTGATGTCCATGTGGTGAAGAGTTCATTCTTTTTACTGCATAGATATCTAAATCGTAGGTATAACCGTTTGGTAAACATAATTTGTATACTTTGATTCCATATTTATGCGGTTTCCCTTTGATATATTGACGGAAACGTCCACGCCACGGAATCATAGTTTCGTCTATAACGACTGTTTCTCCAGGTTTTAGCACATTTTTGAATGTACTTATAATTTCTGCTACGATTCCGTTAATTTTATTCAAAGGGTCCTCGGTATTACATGTGGTATTATCGCTGAATTGGAAGCATTTCAAAATATTTTACATGCGTTCGTTTCCATACATACCATTTTTGGACCAGTATAATCTAATGTCTGGCAATTGTACTATGCCGATAATTAATAATATAGCAATAAAAGCTTTCAACTCACTAATTGTATTAGGTTCCCACGATAGCTGATGTTTTCTTCTGTTTGCTCTCAAACCACATTGTATGGAATATTTATTTGTTTCTTCAATAATTAGTTGAAAAATATTATCGCTTAGAAATAATTTTTAGAGCTCAAAAGGATCATCACAATAAATATTCCGTATTAGAAGTTCCGCCTCCTGCATAGTATTATTTTGTGTAACAGTGCGTTCTATTTTTCCTCTTTGAATTGGCCTCAATTCTTCACCCTGACTTTGTATAATCACGTCCAAATGTAAAATACCCTCGTTGCATGAAAAATCAACAGGATTAGCTTCCAGTTCTAATGTATCTTCATCTGAAGAGTGAATGATGGGTTGAGTCCTTTTCCTTCTACAAAATATGTCTTCATCTGATGAATCATTCATTTCTAAACCCATGGTATATTCTAATTCGTTGTAATAAGAATAGCTTATAATAAAAATAAAATTGTATAAAAACTTACATATATATTATGTATATTTCTTTCACAAAGATCTCACAATAACTATAAGTTCTCGTTATCAAGAATTAAATCAAAATATAAAATATTAGCGCGATTATTTTCAAATTGCATGTAGCAGGTATCATCAGTGGCTTTGCTCTGATTACAAAATAGCATATTGCTCATTGAGAATTTTTACCGGATATTTAGGCCTGAGATCTTCCGAGAAAAATGGAAAAAATAGTCCTTTCTCCTTTTCTCTGAAAGTGGTTTGCATCTAATGCAGGCATAGTCAGCAGAAGCTCTCAATGAGAGATATGCGTTTACGTGCAAAACAGCGCCGCCTGATGAGACAAACTTGATTTTATAGAGCCGTCAGATTCCGAAGATAGCGAATTCAGCCGCCGCCGCCCGCCGGCGAGAACGGGTTAAAACTTCATGAAATTTTTTCAGCCATCTTGGTTTGCGAACAAGCTATGTTTTGGAGGGTAATACTAAAGAACGATTTATGTCTTCAAATAGTGTTTTTGTCTGTATCTTTTCCATTGACTAAAAAAAAACTTCGACCTTGGATATGAAATGCTTTGTAAGTGGTTGTTAGCGGGTTGTAAATATCATTTATTTGTTACAATATCGTCTTCACTCAAAATGTAACAATGTGAGATAAATACATACAATAAGTCACGTTTATAAGTCCGAAGAGATGTAAATTCTTAAGACAAATTAAGCTAAAAAGATGTCACTCATAATTGTATACCAAATTCAAAAAGACAAATTTTGAGTTATATTCTTTATGAATTTCCAACCTCAGAAAAAACTTTAACTTTAAACAGTACACTTTCAACAGTTTAACGAATTAAATTCCAAACTCGCTTTCTAACTGTTTAAAAAAAAATTTTAGTATTATTTATGTAAGTATGTATATCTTATAAATTGTATTTTTACTTGCGACATATACATAGGAACTATATGGCAAGTTTTGCATTCGTGCAAAATTTTGTCTGTCTGTCCACGCTCCTACAGCCTAAACCATTGGGTCGATTGAGTTCAAACTTGGAAGTTAAGGTTTTGAGCAGATTTGCGTTAGGCTTTTTTTTCATTTTTTTTTAAGATCAAAACTAACAGTGGCCCCCATACAATTTTTTTGGTCAAAAAACGAAAATTCGAATTTTCTCAAAAACAAACCGATAGATTTTTTTTTAATTTTCTCTAAAATTTTATTTTTTAACTTGGTTTCTTTTAATAAGAAAAACATATTTTTGTATTGCTCAGGAAAGGTACCGCTCATAGAACCGTTTTTTTGTTTTTTAATTTTCTCAGCAACTTTTGAACCGATTTCAATAATTTTTTTTTCTGAACGAGCTCTTATATTGCCTTAACAATATTTGATTATTAAAAGTGCAATTTTTTATTGTTTGGATTTCTAAAAAAATATTGAATTTTTTTTTTCAAAATTCTATATCTCAAAAACGGTTGAACATTTTTTTACGAAATTGAAATATAGAGCGTATATTTACAATCACTAAACAACTGCATACCAAAAATATTTTTAGAACAAAATTGAAAAATTTTATATATAAAAAATTAATTTAAAAAAAAAACCGCTCTAACGATTTTCAAAAAAAAAATTTGAAAAATTAAGGGTTTTTGATTTGATTTTTGAAATGGCATTTAAATTTTTGAAGACAAACTTATTTTTCAGGTAAAATTTTGAATCTTAAATTAGTTTTTTTAAAATTATTTTAACTGTATTAAATGTAACCCCCTTCCAAAAAATTGAAAAATGGATGTTTTTTCGACAAATCAAATGGCATATATATGTATCTTTGAAGACAAACTTATTTTACAGGTATATTTTTAAATATTATATAGATACTTTTTTAAACAGACTGTTTGCATACAGGAGCAAGTTCGTGCGACCCAGTCGTGCACTTTATTTATTTCTGTAGCTATGAAAATCTTAACTTGGTTAACCCTAGAGTTGGAAATCGCAAGTTAAAAACATCATAGAAACAAAATCAGGAGTTGAAAATACAAATCCTCGAGTTATGCTCAACATTGACTGACTAAAATCGGAGTAAAATAACTAAGGTAACCAACCCTACGCCGGTTATGATTATTTCAATATATTTATATGAGGGTTAGGTTGAAATGCAATCCAATCAGTGTGCAATATGTGCACAGAACATGGGTTAACACCCTTATGGGTAATTTTTATTGCATTTGAACGTGGTAAAAATATGTAACCCCAAACAATTTTTATCGGACAGAGTGTATCAAAAAGACGTCGTACTTTTTGATTTTATGTAATAAAAGTGACACAAGATTTTCAAAAAAATTTGATTACATTTGTTTTCACTTTTACGAGAAAAACCATAACTCACTAAGGTTATAGGACTAATATTCCAAACAAACGTGTTCAAAAATAAGGTTATTTAAAAGTTATTTTATTTTTGGAAGTTATTATTTAGACCCGAAAAATAAACATGAAATAAAGTTAGAGTCAAAATCCTAAGTAATAGTGTATTCAAAGTCATAAATAAAATAAATCTTTTTCCCACCATCAAAAACTATAGCAGCCATGTATTGTATATTGCACGTTTGATTTTGAAGCTTTTTTCAATCCAATGATATTGAAATCAACACATTTCGATCGCATGGATTTGGAGGTAGATGCGAAGTTGGGTGTATGCAAGGTTTCTTTTGCATTTAAAAAATACTTGTATGGATCCTGGTGTAACGCTAGATGACATGTATCATATCCTCCCTTAAAAAGAATTTAACAGTAATACCCGTACATCTAGGAATGCTCATCAGTTTATCCTTGAGCCCAACTATTGATTCTTTTTTTAGCAGTACCACACGAATGTGGAACGCTTTACTAGACTCAATTTTTCCCACTCATTACCATTGTAAACATTTAAAACTTATGTGCAACGGCATCTTCTTTCTAATCATATCCTCTCTTCCTAATTGCTCTCACTGTATGTTATCATTATACCTTTTGTTTACTGATAACCCCTTTAGTGCGCGCTCAAGTTTCTGAACAACTTTTGCCTTCCTAAGAGAATTAAATTGCGGTCTATGTCCCTGTCCGCATCCGGGAAAGAGAGTATCTACTTAAAGCCACTAGCAGTCGCGAGAAATTGTCCGCCTATGTGAGGTGTCCGTTCAGAGCTTCCACTGTATTTTTGCTTCAACCATAATCTTAGTTCCTTCAATTTCTGAATATCTCATAAACCACTTGATGAATTTTACTGAAATCTTTAATACATATACACATATTTATAGGTTCTTAAAAACAAAACAACACAAAGTGACCTAGGTATATATAATAAGTAGATAGATATGTACATATATGCATCTACCTAGGCAAAGATTTTCTATAATTTCTAGAATTGATCGTGAATCGCTTTCCATGTTATCTATGTATTTTGTTATAGATTAGGTTCCTATAAGCTTAAAACGTAGGCAGGTGTGTAAGCGAATAAAAATATGAACATCAGCAAAAAGAAAAGAAACAAAACGTAAGAAACGCAAAATTATATACCCACCGAACCAGGTAGGTACTTAATATATCTACCTTCAAAGCTAACTCAGCCAACCAAACATTTTGGTAAGAAAACAATACTGGAATAAGGCCTCATAACAGAATTCTCCAATCTCCACATCCAATAAATGATGACCGTTAAAAAAAAAACTCACCCCTCCTCTTTATTACACAGATGTACACCATGTGCTGCTTATTGTATGCAACGACATTAAAATACATTCAAACCTTTTGCGCCTCCACACACCCAACCAGACAGCAGGTAACAGGTTGCCGTTGCGCAGCTCTACAGGAATCTTCAAATTTCCGAGTCTTTCCAAACATCAACACAACTAACATCAACAGGTAGGGGCAGGTCACTAATGCTATGACCACACCACAAAAATTAATTCACCTACACACTTTTATAAAAATAGGTATACGATCCATGTATGTACATACCTCAAAACACGGCCTAAATGTAGAAGTATAGAAGTATTAGTTAACGGCAACCGACGAAGACGACGATGACTATGACGATGACGATGACTATGACGATGGCTCACCTGGGTTGGCCAAGCGTATCGGCTTTGCTTGAGATACTTTGTTCGTTCCTATATGCAGTTCTGCTCGAGATCTCTTCGTCTTCGGACAGGTAGCCGCACAAAGAGGTCTTTTAGAGGTTCGTTGAGGAAAACGATAAACCAAAAACAAAATAATTGTTAAACGCACCAAACAAAATAATGTTATGCTACCAAAAGTTCTCGGATACCTACGTTGAATTCACTTTTTAATACAATACCTACCTATTTTTTTTCCTTCTTCTAATTTCTGTGAAGTTTCAAAGACCCCTACGATTCAACGATCAGTGCGTATACTGTGCAACGGTAATAGTCTTATTTCCAATACACAAAATAAATAGAAAATATCATTAAAGTGAAGTGATTAATTATTAATTTCTTAAACGAAAAATTCAAAATTTTAATTTTCAGTTTAAAAAAATATAAAAATCATGTCAAAAAGAATATAAAATTTGAAAAAAAAAGAATATACCTATTTACTTCAAAAAAATAATGAAAGTGGATTATACCAACGGCAATTTTATATTAAGTAAAGTTCCAACCTGTTAAGCTTTGCTATTGGATCTTATAGTTTAGAGTGCAGAACGGAGGATCAATAACGACAGGATCAACCGTATGTACTTTATATCGGTGTAGAACTATCGGATTTTATCTAACTGTTTGGTAAGTTAAAAGCTTTAGATATTTCAAATATATCAAGTTTATTATTTTTAATTTAAATTTGATATCAGACAAGCGTATTGTATCTTCGATAGGAAAATGTACGTATATATGTACCTTCTAATAGATATTTAAAAGTTTATAGAGACTTTCACAGAGCTCAAATTTTTGTAAATAAGGAAAATGAGGCGTCAATCCTAGCTTTCAAAAAAAAAAAAAACTGGCAAAAATGGTTATCATTATTAAAATTGCATTTACTGTCAATTGACAACTTTGGAAATATGGCCCATCTTTAAAAATAATAAATATTTGTATAGGAATGCGTATTATTTGCAGTAAAGATAGAAATTATTAGATACACTTTTAGCCTTTTCAATTTCAATTGACCATTCTGAAGAAATCTCCGATCCCGAATCCCAACTCAGTTTAGAAGCAGAAATAATATTCGATTGATAAATGTTTCTCTGAGCCTGACTTGTGTCAAAACAACAGTTTCAAAACTATAAACACACTTTTTTAACAATTAAAAATCACCAGTCAAAAAAAAAACAATACAGCATATTGTCTTAGATTAGTTCTGATGTACTCTGGAAAGGACACCCAAATTCTTATGCAAAAATGACAAAAATGTATTTCCAGTCGAAAATTAATTCGTTTTTGTTCCTTTTTTTACTTTTGTTTACGAAAAAGTAATAACGAAACTAAAGAAGCAGGTCCTTTTGTTAAACGCAGTTTTTTAAAATAAAATGTTGCAAATATTGTGTAGGTATTTGTAGTTTAATTTAATGTCATATCAAGATCGTAATGTGGCACATTAGATTTGCATTTTTCAGGTTCACATTATTCAAAACAATCCTGGATTTGTTGTTTTGCGATTTTTTTTGTTGTAAAATTGATACCGCCGGATACACAAAACCAAAAAGAATCTGAGTATTCTGAGTGCGCTGATTCGAAGGTTACTGTTAGAGCCGTGGACCAAGATTTCATTTACTCCAATCCACTCACTCAAGTTCATCCTGGGTATGCAAACATTTGTTTGTTCACACTGAACTTCTTCTATACTACTCTTGTTTCGCGTTACACAAGTTCCACCACGATTCAAAATCAAATTCATTTTTTTAGATATAGTCAAGTTTTGAATGTAAATCATATATAAATGTTTAATACCCAACCATCCAAACTGAAAGCTACTGACTGATTGCCAATTTGGCTTTCGTAGCAATACATCCACTGGATGATTTCTCTGAAAACTCCAAAGGCTCTGTCCTGTTTCCAAAAATATTTTTCATTTTAAATTTTTCACTTATTAATCTTGTCTGAAACTTCTTCGCTGAATGTACAATACCTTAAGCTTCGAATGGTTGTTTTCTGATCATTATGGTAGCATTGTTATTGGGGTATACAAATTTGAGGAGAATTTAATGCGTCAAAAACTAAATGCTGATATAGTCATTAAAGGGTTATTTATCACATTTGCTAGAATCTTGATACTTTCGTTGGAACGATCACATACGAGATGTTGCCAAAGATGCCGAAAGATGTTTGCGTATTCCGATGCGATGCAACAAGTCTTTCATTCCTTCTGATCTGATAATTTTAATCTACTTAAGTCTTTTAGACATTACTCCACAAAGAGCATTAAAATTGGTTTTTGATTATAACTATGCCATTCCAAAATTTCTAGTTACTAAATGTAACAATCATATCTAATTTATGTATAAAAGTTATAAGTTTCTGAGAGTTCCTTAAAATTTGGTGCTTGATTTGCTAAAACTAAACAGAATCAAATCTCGATCTTTCTTAGGATTTAAGTAACAACTATAAAATTTCTAATCATTTAACTTTAAACGAATTTTAGTATTTTTCGATCTCACTATTTATCATTTTTTTCATTTACCATAAACAAACAAAATCAACCCAATTGACAGTAAATAATAATAATCAAATACCGCAACTTGAGTTTAGAGAGCGTAAAAACGATTGTTCCCATTTTTTGTTTTGTTGTCACTTTTTTTTTAATAATTTCATATCTTTTCTTGAATTCCTTACGAAGATACAGAAACTTTTGTTTGAACCTTAATAATTTACTTAGTATAGATAGATATTTATTATTTTTTTGAATTATTTTTAAAGTTCAAGCTACACGTTGTGAAATTTTGATTGGACACAACTATGGCTGACACAATATATTTGTTTATTATTTATAACAAACAATTCTTAAATTGCCTTAATTTATTTATTTATTGTTACTTTTATTGATAGGATTTGGATTTCTGGAATCTTATAGGTTTTGTTTCTTTCTTTTTTTCAATACAAACGGTACGCAATCGAAATGCTATTAATTCAAAATTTTACGATTATGAGAACGAAAAATTAAAAAATAAATCAGTTTTTTGAATTATTAGGTTAATCTCACCTCAAATTCAAACAACTTTAATTAAGTGTGCTAGCGCTATTTAATAACTTTAAATAATTAACGCGTCCGATAAACTACTTTACTCTTTCAGTATATCTTCAAATTTGCGTTTCAAAGATTTTAAAAGAATCCAGCTAAAGTAAAATTTATACCTATGAATTGAGGATGACTAAAGCACGGCTAGACACTTGTCTGTGCCGTGTGAGTGGAAATAACAAGCACTGTCACTCTAACTATATAAGTAACTATGATACAATTTACCCACGGTTTTGACCTTGGGCCAATGGCATTTGCATGGGAATTTTCGTTTTTTTGTTTTTTTTTGTGTAATTCTTTGCATGATTACAATCATTTGTTGTTGTTATTTTTTGTAATTCTCTTTTATCATCCACATTGTGGGTATAAAAACGCTAACCGCGGGAAAAAGGTATATCTACTAATCTGTTCGTAAAACAAGCAAAATATCTACAGAGCTAGGTACACTACAATAGTATCTATAATAAATAAATGTTGTTTTAAATTATGCGTTTTAAAGCTATATCCAAGAATAAAATAAAAATTGAAGACATTGGATGGCCTTATAGCTTTGAATAGGGGTGAATATAAAAGCTAAGTTCTTATAATTTTTAGTTAGTTGGAAGGTGTACTTTTATTTGGTGTGAAGTTAAAATTACGACAAAAAAATGTGTGTGCGACAAGGGGTACGAAGTATAAAGTCAATAATCTAGGAAACTTCCAAACACAGTCAAGTATTTTTAATCGCTGAGCTGTTTTTTTGACGAATTTCACCCAGTATCTATCAACATTTTTCTTCATGGTTCTTGTGGCAGTTGACAGTCTTAGTTTTCTCCACACTCTATTATTCATTTTACAACCGATTAAAAGTATTTGGTTCGAAATTCATTGGATTAACTAGGGACGGGGAGGAGTGATAAAGGTGTGAACTTAGTACGCAAAAACTCTATAAGTCAGGATCAAAAAATTTCATTCTGCACTTTACAATATTTTGCATAATTTAATGATTTTAATGATAATGATTGATAAAATTGATACTGCATATATAATAGTTTTGAAAACAACATTTTAAATTGTGGCTAGGCTGAAGGGCTGTAAATCCTAAAGAATATTTAGATTGTGTTAAGGAAGTTTAATAGGTACCAGAATTTTTACTCATGTCTTTTTTTGCATGATCATAATTTCACTAAATATAAAGACAATTAGGGATGTGTGTCTGGTCTACATTAATTTTCCAAATAATTTTAAAGTTCTATTCACACTAGTTACGACCTGCAAATTACAATTTTGTTCTTACAAATTTCAATGTTTTTTTTTAATCGATTCACACCACGAGTTGTAATTTAGTTGTAAGTTCACATCATGGCTTATAATTGAAAGAATTATTAGTATATACTCTCGTTTGATCACACAACAATTTAGGCAATCTGTAATTTCGATAATTCACAATAATTAAATGATAAGATAAAATTCATTAGATGTTCTTTACAAGCACAATTTTGTGATTTTTCATTCACATAAGTAATAAATATTTCTTAAATATGAACAAAATTACAAAGAGCTTTTGAAAACAACATTTTCCCAAGCAACTGGTTTCAGCATTTGTGTGTCTCTTGTAAATTCTGAGTCTTACTCGTTAAATTGTAAGTTAGAGTCAAGTTCAAGATTGAAAAAACCAATAAAATGAATTTTGTTGAAATGATACATCGACTATCGTAGAAAAAAAATACTAGGAGATATTGTAATTTATACGCTGATATCTCTTGAATGGCTCAATCTATCGTTAGATTTTGAAGTAGGCGTGGCGAATTTCTCTTCGCACTTTCCGATTGAGGTAAATGTTCAGCTTGCCGATCAAATTGTACAAATACTAATAACTTAAATTTTAAAATTGAGGTAGAAAGAGAATTGTGTCGCTCTATACAAATCATTACTAAGCCGTAACATCAGCTCTACTCCCTCGTATCATCATCACTGCTATTGCAACTTAAATGCTAACATGATCTAAAACAAAAGTCTTGCGCCAAGTCGTGAAAAGCATCACAACTTAACGGAAATGTGTACAGAAACGTTCGAAAAATTTGAAAACTCACAAATTTATTACTTGTAAATTACAATTTCTGCTGACATAGAAAACGGATTTTCAGAGGTATACTTTTCTTAACACAAAAAAGTGGTGAATAAAAATTTATCAAGTTTTTCACAAATGTTTGTTTTCATTTCCTTGTGAATTTGATTTCCCTTCTCAAATTGGAATAATATTTAATTTCAATTTAAAAAAGAATTCATGATAGACTGGTTGCTAGTGTGAAGATTTTTTTCTCTACAGTAACATTATTGATACTTTCTGCATGTTCAACTATTGTTAAAGGTTAGTGAAGTAAATTTACAAGTTTGAAACAAATGACATCTTGAAAACTTAATAGTTTCATTTATCCAAATTAGCGTTTTAAAAACAAACTTGACTAAATATAAGGTAATTGTGGGAGAGATGCCGTGCGTTTTAAAAATTCAATGTAGTTTTCATTATAAACTTAAAGTAAAACAAGGGTTTACTCTTTACCTGAAAGTGGTAAATCTTTTTACTTCCTATACAAAACTATAACTTTTTGACAGTACAGTGTTGCCGAAAGCTTTAAAGTAAGTGTAATAAAAATAAATAAATACATTAGGAGGCGCAATAGTCCGTTGAGAACTAGGGCCATTAATGTGTGCGAGTATTGTTGTCAGGGATTCAGGGGACCTACAGTTTTTAGCTGAATTCGAAGGGCTGATTTGAGAAACCACTTTATACTCTTGGGGGATTTGTCAATTCCTCGCAAGAGGCAGTACCCGTGAAAAAACCTTAGTTGGCACAGATAGGGATTGAACCCAAGACCTCTGGCATGACAGTCCAACGCACTAACCATCACGCCACGGCTACTACAACGAAAGCGTAATGAAATAAATACAAACAATGAAAAAAGGTAGGTATAACAAAACGTATAAAATGTAACATAGTAACAAAATTTAAAATTAAGTAGAAAGCTTTTATTACACTTGCAACATTGTGGCAACACTGATGTAGGCGAGTATGCTATAATAAAGATGAAAATGTTTGCCTTCACTATAATCTTGACATCTACATTATAGGGATTTCCTATAATTTAACATGCAGGATCTTCTCAAAAATAAACTGCGGCGACTCCCCAAAGTGAGGGAAAGATGCCGCACAACGTTTTAAAACTTAAAAAATAAAGAAATAATACATTAATGTATATTTACATATATATTTGAAACTGCCGCCTTGACTTTTTGAAAGAAACCAAAAAAACTTCCATAGTCTGATAGCCTTTTCTACCTTTTTGGTTCAATAGGAACTTAACGAACAAAATTTAAAAAAAAATTTTGTCTGGAATAGGAATTTGGTTGAGTGCGGCATCTCTCCCGCAATTACCTTATAGTCCCTATAATATTGTCTTAACCCACCCATTGCCACTTAGTATATCTAGAAGAAACTATTGCTATGATGACAGGCTGGCGACAAAGGTCAAAACTCAAGAAGTTGTATATCAACAAAATAAAATGAGGGACATTTTCCCGGTAATACAAATTAAACAAACAAAAAACGTTTGTGATGTATCGAGGTTAGGAGACCAAGAAGAAGATACAGAGGTTTTTTCTGTTAATTTTAGTTCCACATATTAATAGAAGTTACCCTTTTTAAATACACTTTCCCCCTTTTTTTAAATAGCCATAGTCACAGGTGTTAGCTAGTGTGGCTATCGTCATCCCCGTTGCCGGCATTCAATGTGAACATCATCAGCAGGTTAGTCAAATAAAAATAAGTGCACGTGTATAAGGTATACGTGGCTCTTTATCAGTTTACAAAAGTACCTACACAGTAATATCTAACACCACGTTTTCTAGATATAACATTTTTGGAATCGAAAACAAAAAGCAGGCAATTTTCGTCGCACGATCATGATCAGCTCTAAATTTTAATTCATTATGTTTCATTAAAATTGATTAAACTCAGTGAGGCTACAAATAGTTCAAGTTATAAAATACACAAAACAGTGGTATCCTCTCTTTATTGAAAAATTGATATGCTTCAACTTTTTAGCAAGCTTTCTGTAAATACGCAGATGAGCTTCAATTCAATGAAATGAAGCTGTTTTAAATCTTTATTATGATAGCACGATTCCTTAAAATCCTCTATTCTCATTTAACAAAAAAGTACTGAAGAAAAATTTATATTTTTGTTTCTATCCTATATAGATTTCCAGTGTTATTTTTTCTGAAATGATACATTACATATACATTTCGAATGCACTTTTGTTAATTATGTAAAACTACCTGTTACATGGGGAATATTTTTGTGAAAAGAAAAGACTCCTTTTATGTAGATACTTAAAATAATAAAAGGGCTGCACATGTTGTCAAAAAACATGTTGGTGTTTTTGTTGGAATCCCTAATATAAGGGAGAGAAGTTTTATCGTCAAACGTCTACGTCACTGTTCATTAGAGGGGTGAAAGGTGCGCGCATATTTTTTGTATATTTTATATCTACATAATCATTACTAAAACTGTTATGTTAATGCATTTTATGCTTAAAAGGAGCCTGAGAGCAAGGTTTCCACGCCACTCTTAAAATTTTATTCAGAAAATAAAAAAAAATGTGCCTGCCAATGTGTGTGAAAGACGAATTTAGTCGGGGGTTTCAACACATAAAGAGTTCAGTCACACTGTACACGTGACGTGTCGCTTGATTGTTTTGGCGCGAAGAAAATTTCGATGACCACTGAAGTGTCTTAAAAAAAAACAAGGCTATTTCAACGTGTTTTAACTTAAAT